>DWEM01000618.1:0-17790 GCA_018245935.1 Agara belti belti
ACAGTACCCGACCCGGGATTTGAACCCAGGACCTCCCGATCGGCAGTCGCGCTAGCAACCGCTCGACCAACGAGGCAATCAAAAACAATTTTTTTTAAAGAATTTCGTGTGTAGGTACTTACATACAACACTGATAAAGTGGAGCCAAAATATCCAATTCATCCACCAAGGGGTTGCCTAAACCTTTTCCATTATCTAGTAATACTATCTGATCTTTGTACACTTCATAACGATGGCGATCTCCATTTTGAATGAGGAAATCGAATATAGCAACATCTACTAAGTTAAGTAATCTTTTGGCAGTAAGAGAACCACTGACTTTTCTGAAAAATGTTTTATAATAGGAGGTGTACAATTTGCCACAAATACTTCTACATATTTACAAAATAGAAAACATGTTTTAAATATTAATTACAAAAGATACAGGCTTATCAAACATTGAAATATGAAATTATTAATGCACAAGCAAACAACACCAATAATAAAAATGAATTCGCAAGTTCCCCTGGGACCATGCTTTACTGTTTATTAGCAACATCTTGTAGCACGGCTGCTAGTTCGGCAACTACTATCGTGTATTTTTTGTTATGGTGATATATGAGATTACATAGTTAGTTAACAAAATACAAGATGAAAAATAGAATAAAATAATGTACATAATACTTGTTTATATGTAGTGTATATTATTAGTACTTACTTACAAAATTCATTATCTATTTCCCATTCCATTTTCTTGTGAGTATATGATCGTCTCCATGGAGATTTGTGAATCCTAAACTGTTTATCCAAGTACAAAATAGCAGCACCTTCAATCTTGCCATTGTTATCGGGGCAAATCGTTTCATTTATCTTACAATAAAAACATTTTCCATATATACACAATGATCCACTTTCTGTTAAGATAATAAAATGTAGTTTAGGTTGGCTTTATATTGCTATGTGGAATTTTTAAAAGTTACATTCCAATTTATGGAGCCGATTACAGTGCCATTAGCAGACATGTGTACTATTTCAGCATAATGCTCAGACGCGAAAACATCACCAAACATCCTATTTAGGATTACACGGTAATGACTATGTGAGGCAATGGCAAGACAATGCCAAATAGAATAAAGAAGATCTTATTAAAGTACTTAATTCACTTCAATGAGATTACAATACTGACTTTACACAAAGTAAAATATACAAAAATAAAATGATCACCGTTCTTAATCATAGTTTTTCGTAAGCCAAGTGTTGCTGAGGGAATAATCTCCTTATCAATATGTATGTGCCTAATCACAGATGGTGGGATCCATTTGTAGTTAAGAACCATTGCCAAGTAGTATGCAAACACCTCCGAGTTATGGCGGTCGAAGCCAGCGTAGATGTTGCCATTAACAACATGGTCCAGTTGGTACCTTTTGGGTTTGAAATATAGTTTCTTGCTGCCCTGTAATATTATCAATTACATAATTGACATTTTGCTTCTTTTAGCCATATTCATGATCTAAATACAATTGATGAAATCGTTATGAGTTTAACAGGCACTCAATAAACACAGAAATATTCCAATATTTCTGGCCAGTTCCAGGCCCCAGAGTGGAATATGTAAAAGAATGCAGCTAATATGATAATAATAGGATATGTCTGTGTTTACCATGAGCACCTGTTATGCAATATAAATATATCACACTAGAAAGTGATAGTGAACACAATTTTAATAGTAAAACACAAATAAAATGTAGCATCATATCCATCCATCAAAAAAACATTAACATTCAATAAACAGATTATTATAAAACGTATAGTGATTTAATCTAATCTGTTTAAAATCTTGTATCTTTACATGATAGTAGTTAGTTATCAGAAATTTACTTTTATCTAACCTGTGATATCTATATCAACTTTTTATCCATCAACCCAAGATGAAAATTTTACAAGCAATGGAATATACTGTAATCATATAATCTATGTAGCATAGATAGAATATATCGCTATACAAGTTGATGAGAACATTTATAAACACTGCTATTTTGTTAAATTTAAATCTTTTTAATAAGAATATAAATCAAACAAATAGAAGTAATAAAATCATAATATTCAACATTGCATTTACCTCTAAAACGAGCAATAGTTTCAATTGCGTCCCTTTAGGTGCATTATCCACTTGAGCTATGTGTGATGACTGTATAGCTTGCAGGATTTTTCCAGGAGCTCCATTTCTATGTGGAAATAATAACTCTTCACTTGCCCACTGGAAATGTTCAAATTGGACACATTACCAAAATATATTACACAGCCATATTTGACGTATTATGATATTTATTCAATTTCACAGGGAAAACAATAAACCAATTATGACATAAATGTACTTTGGGTCATAGCAGTCATTTAAGGCCCTTAGTAATGTATGTTATTCTATTTCCATCGCGTCTTTAATAGTTACATCCAAAGGCTTTTGCCCAATTTTAAACAACTAGTTAATATGCCTTAATTTGATTTCAAAACAGAGAGAGGATAAAGAAAATATACACATTTCTGATGAGGATTACTTACAGCTTCAGTGTCCTGCCAAATAGTCTTTGAATTAGAAGTGCTACTTAAATTAAATGAATTCACAAGGTCCCTCTGTATTGGAATAAACTTTTGGTT
Source organism: Agara belti belti (assembly GCA_018245935.1). Classification (NCBI taxonomy): domain Eukaryota; kingdom Metazoa; phylum Arthropoda; class Insecta; order Lepidoptera; family Hesperiidae; genus Agara; species Agara belti. The sequence continues at coordinate 2,635 of DWEM01000618.1, forward strand.
CTTCACTTTGTATTGATTAGGCAAATAATTAAGATATTCATATATGTCTTTAAATACACTTGAAGTAAGGTCCAATTTAAGGCTAGGCACATTAAAACTAGAAGGTTTGATAGATTTTGTGTTTAAAGTGTAGAAGAAATATATGTTGAGTCCTACAAGGACGAGAAGGAAAAGGGAAAATCCAAACGCATAATTCATTGACATACTTGTCAACAACTAGTACAAACTTAAAAGTACGGGTTCACCTTCACAAAACTTTAATAATTATACTTATTTCGAACTAGCCGTAATACAGTAAGTAACTGCATAAAGTCTCTTGTAGTTCCAGTATGACATTTAATTTCGAGGAAGCACTTTTAGTTATAACGATACATTGAATTAAAATAAAGTATTAACTTTTAGTTTAAAATTGTTATTTCGTCCTGTAGTAGCCATAATTTTAAAATATTCCGCTTAATTATTTGAAAGACGTGACCGTAAATTATAAAATGTAACGACATTGTTATTATAAAAGCTAGTGTCATGTCAATGTCAAATTACTTATTTTGTCTTTTGGTGTATCATGTGAGGATTCCAAGGTAAACTGCCTAGCAAATTGTCTTAAAGTGTTTTAGTTTGACTGGAATGAAAACAATTTTTGGAGACATTATATTTTACCAAAATCATGAAAATTGTCCGCATTTTCACATACTGATGCCTGGCCGCGCCCGGTCACGCTTGAGCTTGCAGACCATAAATTGATAATAGTAACAAAAAAAAACGGGAGGTTATGGAACGATAGAAAATATTTTAAATATAATTGCAGTAAAATATTAGAGACATAAGAGGCAAAATACCAAAAATATAGTAATAATAAATACATTTTTTAATAAAATAAATATATTTTTATTTTTATTCGTAGTACAATAATATATAAAAGGATAGAAATACCTGGTAAATATATTCATCTTAATATAAAATAAAGCCAACTAATAAACAAAGAAAATAAATAAATAAGTAAATTTATGCGCAAATTGCATGATACGCGTAAAGCACTCTACAAAAAAGCAGAATTAGATATGAAAGTTATTTGTCAAAGATTCCTGAAAGTATTAAAAAGGAGGCATTCTTAAAAATATAATATAATATATTATTTTAATTTAATACCATTAACATTTTTTAACCCTTTGCACGCAATTTATTTATTTGCTGAAATAAACCGTTACAACCCTAAACCTTACAGAAAACAAACTTATCGCCGTAGTGGTGATGGTTAAAACATAATACGTACAAAATATCTCAGCGGCTCAGTTGAAATGGATTATTATTGTATAAAACATCATTTTTATCACTAGACGATTTTTTAAAAATTCTGTCAGTAAAGGTACACTATTGTAATAAGATATAAAAAGATATAATTATTCCATAATGTTCAATGAGACTATAAAGTCTCTATACTTGTGTTCATACTGATGTAAGTATAATTTGACTGTTATTACTTTGAAGCTTAATAATGGTTCTTATATTTAATTGAAAACATGTTGCACTGATAGGGAATGATAGGATTAGAGGTATTATCGTACATTTGGGTCTTTGGCCTAAATTTAGGGTTCTATGAGCTGTTTTTATTTAGTTCATTAATTTGGAACGACACCAATTTGAATTTGAATAACTAGTTACTCTAAACGAAATAACATGTTTTGTACAGTACCTATTACGTAGACGTGTCGACATACGTGCAAGTTTGTATGGTTTGTTTGTCAAGACGCTGCATGCACGACGCTGTTTGTCCTCGATACTAACGCGATTACGCCCAATCAGCAGCGTCGCAGCCCTAATTGGGCGCCCCCGATGTGAGGGCGGGCGCTTTTTTAACAGCTTGCGCAAACACTGCCGCTTACCAGCTTTAGGGTTTCTGTATACATTTAAAAATGAAGAAGAATTGCAATCCGTACAACAGTTAACAAATAATGAATCTTTTTTTGGAAAGTTCGAATAGGTACTTGTTTATTATGATTCCCTTGACTCAAATTATTTTTAGAAATCTTTTCAAAAAGTTCAATTTAATATTTTTCTTAAACTTATCCTTAACATGCGTTTCTATGATAGTGTAAGCTAAATTTATATCCTCAAGCTAGATATGGGGTTGCCTCGTGGTCGAGCGGTAACAGACCCTGGCTTCATAATCGAAGGTCGTGAGTTCGATCCCCATCCAGGACAATTATTATATTATAGTTATAATAGTGCTCTGACAGTACTTATAATAGTTTAAAATTCCAAGTATTTGTATGTAAGTAAAGAATATTATTATTAACATATTATTTGTTGTTCAGAAGGTACATAATTTATTTCCACATGCGAAGCCCCCCGTGTTATGTTTAGAGACGTGTTAACGTGTGCGATTGTATTAACAATGCAGGAGTTCTCCGGGATCGCGCAGGCCGCTATCAATCAGTTGCAAATCTAGAAACAATACCGCTTCCCGTCGGGAGCGCCCGCTCGACGCCTTGATTTATGAGTAGACTATACATGTGTAAAATCATACCGAAACCACTATTAAAAGCTAAAGTTTGGAACCTTTATAGTAAAACAATTTTTAAATTTACTGAAATGTTAGCGAAAATTTTTCATTTAAAAGTGTCAATATACTTACTTTAGTTGTGCTTAAATCGGATTATCACTTCACAGGAAAAAATTAAATATGAAAAGTAGGTACTATCAATACCTTTATTTTACATAATTGATTCTTTTAGTATTGCATTACTTTAATTTACTCAAGCAAGTATCTCCGGAGTCTATGCTAGTAGTACATAGATTTGCAAACAGTCTTATTTCATAATTGTTATTGCAAAAAATCTATTTTTTTAATGTATTTCAATATTCATATATAAAACAAGAAGAACTAATAAAGTACCCTTAGCCACATAAACCATCTTTCATGTTGTAAAGCAATTCTTTTAATTTTTTGTTAAATAAAAGTCACTTTCAGTTTCAAGTTAGTGGAACATAAATAAATAACATTAATTGTTTTGATCACTAATTATATTGACATATAATTATTATAATAAATTATTAACAACTATTAAACAGCGCTTTAAGTAGTATCACTAAATAGGTACGTCTGTTTAGAAGAATTATACAAGACGAATTTCTTATTTAAGTAGATATTATGTACATTATACCTCTGCGATAACAGAAAGTATCCTAGACAATAAGTTTGGAAAATAAGCTTGAATCGAGTTAAGGTGCCCGTAATAAATTATCTTAACATGGGATCCACAGCGTCGCGATTGTTTTTCCTTCCAATACTTGCACACTTATCACAGTTTACTTATTAACAACTAACGCTTTGTCATTATCTTTGGTCAAATCTCTTACAATTTAAAATTAATCACCACTTGATCAATTTAGGGAAAAGGTAACCGAACCACATATTAAACCATAACGTCTTCCACTTGCTCGCACTATTGTTTGTTCACTCGGTTGTAGTCGGTAATGTGTGGGCTATGTGTCGGCGGGAGCGGAAGCGGGCGCGGTCGGCGCGGGGGAGGGCCCGCGGGCAGCCGCTAGCGCCGCTGCGTGGCGTCTTGCTTTCAAACGTAGGTCCGCAATGGACGAAGATCGACACCGAGCTGCCAGGGCGGCCAGCCCTGCGTATGGTGGGCAAAGCGCCGCGGCCGCCGCCGCCGCTGCTGCGCTGGCGTACTGATATAAAGATTTACAAAGTCGAGTTATATTGACTATATGATATACTCATTTGTAAACCGAATATACAACTCGAAAAGCGGAGACAACATGCACTGGCCGGTAAAAATTCTTAAATCATATGTAAACTAGTAAAACTAGTCTGAACAATTGATGTCAATAACTACTTAACAATATATCATAAATGTACATTGACATCTATGCGACAATCCGCCAGTAGAGTCGTTCTGCAGTACACCCGCACTATGTAGAACATATCTTGCCTGGTGGGCAGCAGCGGAGAGTAGCGCGGAATCGAACGGTGCGAAGGCGGCTGACGGCGGAGGATGCGGCGCCAGCGGCGGCAGAGGCGGCTGGGGAGGCCGCACCACTCCCCCGACCGGCACTGCGGCCACACCCGACAGCCGCGGCACGGACACGTACGGTGCCACTCGACACGGCTCCAGCGGTGTGCCGCCACCGCCCACTAGCAAACCTGGTCCAACATATATATAAGATCTTGGGGTTACTTTCTTCTTGAAGCACAACAAAATGTGATTCATCTAAACCGAGAATTATTTATTAAATAACAAAGTTTTACAAAAAGAAAATATTAACTAATGAAATACTCAATTTAATGTTCACGCTTTACTATTCTTATTATAATACTTGAATCACAACGTCACCGAATACTCCGTCAAAGCTCACATAGTTTTAGTAGTTACTATGTAATGTTACATAACGTCCTGTATTTCTATGATTTTTCTAAAAAACTTCTTCGACGTCCACGATTAGACTTCCAATTATCTTATAATGTTATCTTAAATATGAGCAAATGAAAAATTATATGTTTAATTTCTTTTTTAAATTCATCTATTAAGTAAAAAATTATTTTGTGTATTCTCTAACATTATACAAATATCGTAACCGGTAGCAAAACGAAATGTATAAATCGTATTTAATACATTTCATTTTGCCATTTTGAACCACAAAACCATTAGGAATAACACCGTTCCCCTCAACTGACGATGCTGACTAATCCAATCGATTGGCAGAGACAAACGAGCCATTACTCCGCTTGTAAATCCGCGGAGATCCGTTCCCGAACTCTACTTAATTAAATTGATATTTAAGTGAGCATAATTTGCTCGTAAATTAACTGAGATTCGTTGTTTATAGTCCACCCGGCGGGAGAAGAACGCAATTAATAAATTAGCACGGATCTACCCGACTTAAGGTGTTCGTCGAGTCCCGTCTCTATCAAAGGATTCATTCGTTTAATTACTTTCTTCGGAATTGTGATTTGTGTTTTGATGATTTATTAAACTGAAGAAAGCGTAAACCGTCACACAATTAAATAATGATAAAAATTATCTTACACATTATACATTATATGTAGATTATGTCCTTATTAGTTTCTTTGCAAAACGATAAATCTGCGTTGTGGTTATTACGTTCGTTCCACTGCTAATGTTTATAGAAATCTGCCTTTCTAAAACATCGTGTTGTCCAAAGAGCACTTGTTAAAGTAAAGTCTAAATTTAAAATATGAGACTTGTTAGATACCAATCATGCCGTGATGTACATAGTACGTATCTTCTGTGATATAGTAGTTTGTTACGCCCGTGTACAGCTACCGGCTGGCAGCGTATTCTGTGTGTAAATCAGCGCGCTCCGGCTCCCGTCGCCCGTCGACATTATCAAAATGGATGCTCCCTATGTGTATGAGTTATTTCCATATTTGACACCGAATTACTTTCGAGAAGTGCCGACATAAATACGAGCGGGTGCACGTCCGGTGCCCCCGCAGTTCGCCCCGAGCCCTAGCCCCCGGCGGCCGTCGTGCATTTATTTGATTAACTCTAGAGTTGTTTAATTTAATCGAATTACAAGGTAAGCAGGCGCAGGGAGCGGCCGCTCCTCGCTCTCGCTTATTTTAAAGCGTTTTGAACATCTTCACGGCGGTTTCAACGCAATAAAACATCGCCACCCTCGCAGTGCGCGGAATAACTTTACAATTTCATGAACACGAGAACAATTAGGCGTCGGTATATTCTTTTATTTTTGAGTTTCACTGCGGCCGTAACAATCCTTACAACGGGCGGTGCGCGCGGCGGAGATTCATTTCTTCGTTAAAAATGAATTCTTAATTGCATGGAAATTCAGTGCCCCTCGCGTTACGATTTATTCATACAAGTAGGCACGTTGAGAAAATGTACTGTTTTTATTTTACCTTACATAAGCATAACATTTGATTGGATGATTGAAATTCGTGGTTTCTATCATAAAAAATGTAATGTCAGTAATTTACAACTAATAGCTATCGCTATCATATATCAACATGTAAGTATGAGTGTGATTAATATTAGTTAGTATTCGTTCTATTAGAAGTTATTCAAAGATACGTTGTTATCATAGGCCTGATATGGTCCCCTCTAGTAGGTAGGTGTATACGTGGATCGACAACCATCTCTTTCAGAGTGAGGCACAAATTGTTTGAATTTTGTTTCACGGTAGAAATAACTGTAGCATAGCCACCTAGAATTATTATCAACTATGATACTGACTGTTTGCAAAGTTAAGATACAGACCAAATAATATTAATTATTTTTGCCCTTACAACAACATCAGCAACAGTACGATCATCATGTTTATATTTAAGTAAATCATTAAACGCGACACCATCACTATAAGCGGTCGTATAAATAACGAGATTTAGACTCACGACGATTGCTCAAAGGGGCCAGAAACGGCAAAACATAACAAATAACCGTTTCATTTCACTTTACATGATTGTTCTCGTGTTAGCGGGGGGGGCGAGGGGCGCGGGGCGCGTGGCACATAAGTTAATAAGACATTTAGCAGGGGACGGCGGGATTGCGTCCGAATGACTCCCGCGGGGAATCATTTTATTCGATTTCGGAGAGCGGCTTTTTTCCGCTTTACGCTCCGTTTAGCGGTTCCTGAATCTCTCACAATCACGGGTAGTGTTATCACGGGAGCACCGCGGCCGCACGTCGTGTTCACTTTCCGCACGCGACGTTACGAGCGGAGACAGCACTTGCCACGATACAAATGATATTCGATTAGTAGAGATATTTTGCCCGCTTTATTTTACTGAGAATGTAGAGCAAGAAACGTTTTATCATAATTAAATATAATTCTACTGTTACACGCGTAATCCTCGGTATCATATACGTAATAATATGTTTCATGTCAAATATTACATGTGGACGTGTTAGCCTGAATACACATATGTTAAACATTATCATTACTTGGATTCCGTCTAAAATGTACCTACTATTATTTTTCAAGTGCATAATTTATGTGTACTGAATTCATAAGATAGTTACCCACCCTTACATATAACTTAGTGGTCAGGTGGTTTACTGCATTTTTATAACGTCAATGGAAGGCTGGTTCGACACAGCACAGGTCGATCGCTAAGTGCGTATTGCAATTCCCCGGATTTATGTGTTCCGTGTTCCGTGCCGTGTATCGCTTTCCGTTTTTTGCGAATCTCGCACGAATTGCCGCCTCGGCCCGCCATTTTAATTATTCATCCGCGTGAGTTATGGTCGAATTAAAAAACTGTTAGAGTCGGACCGGCGCCGCTGGGAGTTGTAATCGAGTTAGAGGAAGTGATGGAGAATACATAATGGCTCTAGCTGTACCGGCCGAAATAGATATATTGGTACATTGGATAAAAAATGTGGCTAAGTAGAAAAGTTTACAGAAGCAAGCCTAGAGAAGAACAAAAACTGATTATAGCTATCCAAAGAAGTATAGAAAAAGAGCTTCGTTATTACATTATCATTAATTATGTCGTATATTATACACCACAGATGCAAAGTATATATACAAAGCCCCAGTCTACCATATAGGACGATAACACTAGATTTACGCATACTCAGAAGTCTGATGACTCCTACAATAACAAAAACTATTAATTTATTAATCTACAACTAATATGGACTTGTACAAGTAATCGCAATCAGTAATAACAATAATGATAAACAGGTTATTTCTGTTACAAACAGCAATTTTAAAGTATTTTGATCTTATATTTTACTTTGTGAGAACCTAGCGCTTGAAGTAGGTTACAAAAACCAATTTTATCAATCTTACATTTTTACAAGGTCTGATATTTTTGTAATATTCAGTCGACTATAGCGCCAGGTCGACGAGCGGTAGCAGCGAGAAGCAGTTTGCCAAAGTCATTTGTAATTTGCAGCTTCCCACTACATTAAATTGCAAAACTACTCACCGAGTTAACTTACATCGGACGGCGGGGACATTTGTTATCGTTTAAATGCAAATATAGAGTTTAAATTTCGAACGCGGTAAAGTTCTGTTTACGCAACGTTGAGCTTTGTAACGACATCCATTACTTATTTTATTGAAGAAACAAAAGAAAGTGATAATTAAGTTTGTGTTGTTATGTTATAAAAGTGTTGAAGGAAGTGTGCATAGCAACGATTTAAGCTATGCGTACCTACCTATATGACAGTAATTTTTATATCAGATAATATTGTTCTTATTTTTAGTTTGTAAATGCAAGATTTAAAACTTAAACGTACTCGGCAACTGTTTCCGTAGCCCTATGAATAACGTTCGATATTTAAATTGTGCGTCAAAAAACTCAAAACTAAAAACTTAAAAAGGATTATAATATGTATTTTTTGCTAGGTACCTATTCCATGTAATGTGTATTCTTTACCTTTGTGCATTTGGCTTTCATGTTTGCGGCATTTTGCTCGTCGATTTTGAAACCAAACCTGAAAACAATAATGTCTTTAGTTTTCTACGTCTAACAATTAAAATGTATTTGAAATTCTAACAGTTGATAGTTAAGCGATACTATTATTATTTATGATTTTAATATACCACAGAAAATACATATGTGAATAATTCTGTAGGTAACAATTGCTTAAGCCAATCTGATTCAGCTAAAAAATAGTGTGATATAGGTAATTGTAAATCAAGTTCCAAGTTCCGAGGAATTTAATGGACACTGTATCTAGCATCATAGTGGCGTCAGAACGAGTGGTAATTATTTTAAGTAAGTGATATAAGTTTCATGTTTCAACTTGACTTGCTTTTCCAGAATCTCTTTGCTGTTGGACACAAATACCTTTGCCAAAGTTAAAAGTAGCAAAAAAATGTTTTCGTAAAGGTTACTTGATCCTCTACTGGTTCAAGATACAGACGGGACACGGGACGCGACGGCGCTCTTTGATTGTGTACTGGAATATAATAGCTCAGGTACTGGCTGATGGGGAAGGAAGAAGTCTCCGAAACGTGCATGTAGGTACCCATGTATGAAGACAATAATGAATGAAGAAGAAATACGTCAGTTCTGGAAGGACAGATATATTTGGCACGCGGTGCTCTCTGCCTATCCCGTTCGGGACCTGCTGTGATAACAATCATAATTTGGACATTATCTATATGATGAAGAAAAATTAAAATGAAACCAAATTAAATTGGGCATTTTCTAAACGTACAATATAAGTATTCAAGTCGATTAACACATTGAAATAACAACTTTAAAGCACTTTGCGCATATTATTACTCCGCAAACACCGTCCAGTATCGAGCATGTGTAAACAGGCACGGGTAACCGCATTAGTGAGGAAGCACGATTCATGCTGATTGTATGCAGGCGACCGTAGCAGCGTGTGTGTAGGCCTTTACATGATGCCTGTGAGACCAACTGCATATTGAACGCAATGAAAATGCTCTTCTTTGTTAAACAACTTTGTCAGACGACAGTGCCGACACCGAATATTTACATTTTACTATAACAAACTTTTGCTTAATATTCACATATTAATATTACATTCAACATATTTACGATCGTAAATATCGTACGCTTTCACCTTAGAAATAAAGGACAAAAAGAGAAACTAAATGTGATTAAGAATGCAACATTCCAGTTTTAAAAGTAAGATCATCAAAGATTTCGATGATTCATTTAAAGATAGAGATGGAGGTTTTCTGTTCTGTGGTCGATTAGTACGTATTGTTTCTAGTGGAAACACTAAATCTTCTACTTGGATGTATGGCTAACATCCTTGGGCTATTTAGACAATGTGAAATTACATTATTTGTCCAGAGTAGCATAGGAAGTTTATGTCGACCCTGCACCAACGCACAACACGCGCCCGACATTAGTCACAAAGCATACCTACTATGCTGATTGCATGCGGCCGGACTTAGTCCACAGTGAATCTAGATTTATTATAGTTATAAAAATGAAAAATAATGTGATACAATAATTATATATATTTAAATGATGAGTTTTTGGACAAACCGTGAATATTCACTTACGAAAAAGTACAATTCTGTACTTCGGACAAAAAAATATGAGACTTTTGTCCTATTGTTTTCCAACACCTCGAAACAATCTATTACATTAATGATACATTTTATTAACATGAATAATTTGTCTGTCGACTACAATAACAACTCTCCGTTGAAGTAAACGCAGTGAAATATTGCAATTCATCAGACTTGGTGTCCACGTTATATTACTTTTTCGTTTAATAAAGCAAAATCCAATTTAGTAATTCAACATGAACTTAAAATTAAATCAGTTAAACTGCTTTACACTGCACAGTATACATGCAAAGCAGGCGTGCAAACAGCGAGACTGCCGACCGATCGCTAACTAGGGGCGAATTCATTAGCTCTGATTACATTAGACAATTCGACTAAATAACAAGCAAACACGTAAACACCCATGCTATTGTCAAACATTTGTGCCTATTGTACCGCACTACGCAATTTGTACAAATTCTAATTACGCTTATAAATGCAGCTGCGTACCTAATTCGAAACCAAACAACTGTTAGTTAAAGAAATATTTATCTTTCATATTTATTCATTTTAAACTAAATCTAATTTTAAAAAACATATTTATATCATAATGCACTTATATTACATTAAAAAATTTCAAGCTGTGGATACAAATTTTTCGCTTTCATTATTTGCACGGGTTGCACCTACTCGTACTGCTTGTAGACCGAAACAATTAAGCCAGAAGAGTTCTCGGCATTCTTTTCAAAAACTGTATATTAGCCAAATATCATCGGTCATTATTTGATTTTATAGAATACTTTAGCAAGGCGAGTTTTTCACAAGAATGAACAACCAGGAACCAGCCGATCGCTTGTCATTTTATCAGGCCACGGTCACCTGCCAATATTCCCGTTGTCTTATCGTATAATATTAAATAAATACTATCTGATAGTTTTCACAATATATTTTTTTTAAGTTTTCTAAAATAAAAAAGTTTGAAAAATATAATACGATTTTTATTTCATTATTTTATTGTGTAAAAATTCTCACGGTTCCGCTAGTACCTAATATTTGCGAATATATAAACTTGTACTTGAGATGAAAGTATTAACAATGAACGTATTATGAATGTTCAATGACCAATCGGTGAAATGAAGTGAGATCGTTCAATGAAGCGACAGTTCAACTTGACACTAGTGAAGACGTACCGTCGGGGGAAAGGTTGGGCTTTTACGTATTTATTGCGTTGTGTCCCCGAGCGGTGGACACGTCTCGTAACACCACTTAACGCCGATCGAGCTAATAGCGATATATGGCCGATAAAGACGAACTCGTGGATCGCTCGCAGCTAATTACCTGCATTAGTAATGAAGGGTCCGGATATTGGATCAACTCGAATTGAATAGTAAACAAACAGCAACTGCATGGATTCAGTCGACTGTTTGTGTACTTATAAATAAAATTTTTGATCCGTTCCAAATAGGTAATTCTGAATTTAAAATATTGAAAATTAAAACTACTCGGCGCGGCGCTTCAATTGTTTATATTAGTATTTTCAAAAGGGAAATCTAAAACACTATTCCTTTATTTCAATTTTAAGTGATTTCGTGATTTCTTTTACATTTTAAGGAGTAATTTTTAAAGCAGATAAACATGTGCAAATTAGAGACTATACATTTGATTTTATTATCTGTGGTTCCATTCACGATGTCTTACTGGTTACAGTGGACAACTCTCTATAGAGAGACGAGCGGGTCCAGCTCTAACCTCATCTATGGTAAACTTCTGTTGAGTTCTCTCCATAAGGAAGTGCCCTTATGAAAATAATTAATAAAATTAATTAAAAGATCACATAAGAATGAGAGAGAACGTTTTACTATTGAACTCGAGTTTTTTTTAGATTGCGACAAATTTAACCCTTATTCCTCACAGTTTATGGCTCCATCAGGGTTATAGGAAGATACGTTTCCAGTCTCACTTGGACCCAAGACAAAGTTCAAAGATATAAGTTTAAAATAAAAATGTTCAAGGCGGTTCGTAGGTAGTAAACGGTTTGTAATGCAATTCACCATTTTGAGATATTCCCGATACACGTTCTAGTGTCGTTATAAAGGCGCACTCGTGGACCTGCAGAGGTAATTACATGCATTTATAATGAAGAGGGTGTTAGTGAGTTTCCCGAGCCGGGGATTGAAACCCATAATTAATATAGCACGTGATAATTTCGAATGTGATGCGCAGATGTTATCGTTATTGCTAATGCTTTAAAAGTCGTTACACGTTTATAAAATTCAATGTAAACTATATGCGCATGTAAGTCAGATTTATAACAGGCCAAAATGTACTGTCAATGATTATAATGATATCAGAAGTCTGCTTAAGGTTATTAGTAAATGTATTATAATTTTCTCTGGTATTATTATTTTCTCTGGAAATCATGGTACGACGTAAGCTTCAAGAAATTATAATGAAATCATTATTTCTTTAGAAGTAATGAGGATAGGAAGTTCTTATGGCACCTTATAGGCCTCTCATAGTGGTTATCGAATTATAACAATGAGGAGAACACATAAACCACATCTGTTGCCTAATCATTAGCGGTCCGCATTTCTCTACAATACGTTTCCATTACATTTTAAACGCACTGCTCAAATTTAAGCAATGTTGAAGTTAAGCTTAGCATTGCTGTCGATTTACCTGCACGCGTGCTTCACTGAGGCCTAGCCTCTGGCTGAGCTCTTCGCGCATAAAGGCATCAGGGTAATGCGTCTCGTCGAACAGTCGCTCCAGCTCGCCCAGCTGTTCTAAGGTGAAGTTGGTGCGCGAGCGACGCTGCTTGCCGCTGTTGGATCCGCTGTTAGCGCCGCCGTTGGACTTATCTGACAAGTCTGACAAAAAGAGCAATCTATTAATGTAAGGGTTTATAATCTTTTATAATTACGGTACACTAGTGACAAGTATAGAGTACAGATATTTCGTACTCAATAAGCGATCAATATCAACAACATCATCCAAATTGCAAGCTTTTGCAAGGATTTTTAATAGAAGTGAAGGGTTTCGTTTGCAACGTACGGTAAGGTGCTGTCCATTTTTTAAAATGAGAACCATTTCCAATTTCCCTATACTTACACTATTTACAGTAACATTTAGTAGACACAAACTTGTGTTAGTAAAGATCAGCAATATCGTCCGGTAAGTTGAGATACAAATATAATATTCCGTAGCAAGTTAAATTAATGAGAATAATTGAATTTAATCATGTGATAGATACTCATAAGTAGATATGAACCGAAGAACACAGATACATCGACAGCATTAGAGCGACTTAATGTAATAATACGTCATCAACCGACTTATTAAATGCAATGTACTGTATGGAGGGCACGCGAGGAAGGAATGCGGTGGAGAGTCCAGTGTGTCGTCTAGTGCGACGAACGAGCGAACGATATGCTTAAGTGTGTCATTTGAAGCAATTTAGCAAATTGGGAAGCTCTCCTTTTTATACGACAATTATGTAAATGGAGGGATTATCCAAGTGTGGGCGGCGCTGCGGGCCACACCCTCTCCCCTTTCGTCCCGGGGGCATTCCAGCTCCTTGAACGTTTAAGACCTGAGAACAGTGATTAATCGTCGAACGATGCACAAAATACTCTCCATAAACTCTCCGTGATTTATTTGATTGAAAAGTCTTTGGCCGGATTACCCCCTGACGAGCGTTCACTTTTAAGTCGTTATGTCATTTACGTTTCTGATAAATTAATGTTATTTCGTTACAACCGCGTTAAGTATAAGTCGTCGTAGACATTTGTTTGATTAGTGTCACGAAGCGAGGTGAACAGTGCTTAATTTTTAGTAATGTTCAAAGTCGTATGCTAAAAAACCATAGGTATATTGCAAGTTTTAGATTAAAAAAAAACTATCTCCCGAGGATAGTTTCTGGAAAAATTTGCTTCGTATGCTGATTTTTTTAAGGGTAGACTGTATCGGTAAAAATGATTTTTTTTCTACCCTACTCTAATTTCTACGTAAGTATGTAAACCTTTTTTCTCAGAAAAGTAAGATACAAGAGGTTAATGAGTACAAGCTTTTCACGAGTCCCTCTCGCTGTGTGGGAGTCCCGTTGAGCACTCCAATACGCGGCATAATATTTGATCCATATAATGAAATCCATTTTCGACTCTCTAAAAACTATTCAAACATCACGGAATTGTAATTTAACTCATCAATACGTATAATGAATTAAATCCTAGTCCAAGGCGACACTATGGATTCGGGCTCATTTCATTGGGCCCTGAAAGTATTATTTTGTAGAGCAATTTGCAGATAATTTATTCTAAGTCGATCTATATTGGCTTAGTAGGAGCTCTCTTGGTTTCAACTTACGAAGCTAATAGTATCTATGACGAAAAAAAATCGGAAAATTCTTTCATAAGGACTACATAGGTTTAGGTTAGGTTAGGTTTTGTAAAATTAAAAAGTGTGAATTTTTTCATTTATTTTTTATCGTTAACTAAATTGGGTAATTAGCCGTACAAATAAGAGAATATAGTGGAGGTTTGAATCGGTTTTGTCTAGCGGAATGTTCTATTTTCACTAAGGTTAATATTGAAGCCGGAAGATTGTTAAAGAGATTCGACAATGGCCTGAGTTTATGCGAAATAGTTTGTTTTTATAGGAAACTTTAATGTGCGACCCGGACATATCATAATTATTTTAGATAACAGATAGCAGGTAAGAACATTATGTCCCTACAGCTCGGGACCAGAAAACAGCAAAGGTATCTCTTGCCTGTCGTAAGAGACAACTAAAATGAAGATTTCGGTGTTATAGGCGGCTCCAGTAGGAGCCTGAACCGTGCAGATAGAGATCCCGGGAAGGACGACACCGCTATAATCCTATGTCTCTTCCAAGGCACCTCGGTACCTCTTAAAGGTTTTCCCCGTTACGAAAACATCAGGTAGCAACATCATATGTACCTACCTATGTGTTTTCAGGGCCTTTAAAATGTTGCAATCCAATGCCCATCTGTAAGACAGTCTTTACTTCCTAATGCGAAAATCTTAATATTTTCAATGACGTCATATATTTCGTTTCATTCTGTGAGGAACACCTAAGGTGGCTATGTGAGTGTGCTGTTCATGTTATATGAAAAATGAAAAGCTGGCATTGATCTTTGCCGCCGAGCTGTAG
>DWEM01000619.1:0-17783 GCA_018245935.1 Agara belti belti
AACTGGTGAAATGTGGGGGTGTACTACACTCCTCTGCCTACCCCTTCGGGGAATACAGGCGTGATGTTACGTTATTACACTCAGACATAGAACAAACAAACGTGCTCATCACACAACTAT
Source organism: Agara belti belti (assembly GCA_018245935.1). Classification (NCBI taxonomy): domain Eukaryota; kingdom Metazoa; phylum Arthropoda; class Insecta; order Lepidoptera; family Hesperiidae; genus Agara; species Agara belti. Next base: position 121 of record DWEM01000619.1, read on the forward strand.
CAGTTTTGGGCGGGAATCGAAGCCGCGACGTCCGTTTTCGCTGTCGCGCTGTCGCTGACCACTCGACCACGAAGCCAGGCATAATTTAAATTTTGCATCTGCACGTTTCTTGCAAGTGATATTCGTATCATAACGATAATAATTTAATTCTCACAATATATCACATAATAGATACAATCGAAGTTATCTAAATATAACCACTATGTAGACTCGTGATTTTATAAATCCCACTATAAAAAGGTATTAACGATGTACAAAAATATATCTAACATTTTAAACATATCAATAAAGATTATACGTACATGATCCTACAAACGACATTCAAATTCAACAGAACGATAACACCAAGTCAAAGTAATGTTGTTTCGAAATAAATGTTTGACTTTGTAAACCACTGTAAACGGTATAGGCCTGAGGATGCTCATTTTCCGCGGTAATACTATGTATGCGTGTAGCCATTACTTCACAATAGTATAAATTATCTATTCCCCTATTTCGGCATTAAATATTCGTAGTCTTAATTCACAATGCTCAATCCGTACACTTGGGTTGGTTCCAATTCGCCACGTGGCGTCACTATGCCTGCCTAACCCTCCTTATGAGTAGAGACGCGTAGTTGGGGTTGATAATGAGGAATAAGAAGTTACCGAAGATACATATGATCTAGAGTGTGACCACTGCGAGTTTTCTTCTCTACTCGTTCGCGAGAGCGTAAACTACAATTTGTATAAAATTGAAACAGCGCCAACTAGTGTCAATAATTGGAAACTAATTTTGCGAGTGCGAATGTCAATAGCACTTGTCAGTGGGGGCAGTTACAGCACGCGATTGGTTGTTTCGAGAGCTCAGAGAGTACGAAATCCAAAATTTGACATTCGATATGTCAATATTATAGCACACTCGCTTATCGCCGCGTTTGTCGTTGAATATATTTGTCGAAGTCGCACTCAGCACACAGATCAAACATATTTATTGTAAAAGTATCTTTCACGTGTCCCAGTTAACAGCGTTCCACTTCGCATTACAACCGTGGCCGTAGCGAGTCGTACTTTCCAATAACCAACGGCGGAGTTCCAAAAGCTATCCGACATCGCAAACAAACCGCTCGCATCTGCTCCGATGAGCCGAGAGGACACGTGCGAGTAAATGTCACAACTATTTCACTTCCATATGTATATTGTTCAGTCGAAATTCTCGTTACGAGTGGGTGCCGCACATTCAGTCGAAAATGCGTCCTATACTTCGGAACTCTCTATTAAACAATGGTCTTAAAACAACAGATAACTGCTCATATTATGTACATATATTTCGTGTATCTGGAAGCTTAACGATGTAAAAAAGAGAATAAACTCACAGATCACGCACAATAAAATGATATTTTATATGAATATCGCCTACCCTCGAACCTTTTTTGATTGAATGTACATCAAGGCCATTTTTCTTCCACACAAGATCTATACGGTGAGGTTGTCTGGAAGAAATCGCACTCGGCCAGCGTGGTAGACAAGGCCTAAAATCCTCTCACTATGAGAGGAGACCGGTGTCCAGCAGTGGACCGACAAAAAGGTCGAAAAAAAATATGATGTACAATAAAGATTTATTGTATTGTACTCACAACTCAAAATGAAAAATAATTTTATGTTCAGTGTTGCTTGCCGAGTCAACATTTAAATTGGCACGGAATGTTTCAATTGAGGCCTCTAGAAAATGAAACGAGCTAAAAGTTTTCGATAGGTTGTTAATTTCAGAACTTTCTAGTAAAAATTACGTAAGGCTGGCGCTAAAATACATACATAATTTTAATTAATATAATCGGTGCCAGTTTTGATATGCGAGCATTTTGTTAATTTTAATGTTCAGGAGCAGCGGTTTACATTTTATTCTCCCAATCCGTCGCCATGGGGTTCAAATGCTTTTAATACTTACTTATTTATTAACCCTTTATTGCACCTTCATAAAACAAAAAGTAATAACAGGGGTACCTACTTAATGCATTATGGCATTTTCTACCGGTCAACCGTGGGCGGTTCAGGAGTTTGCGCTACTGCTATGAAATAATGTTGATTCCTCCTTTTAACAAGAAATTGAAACACCAAATGGACATCACACTGTATGTTCCATATTATATAACTAATACGTACATATATATCTTACACGTACAGTTTGAATACGAACACCTGTGAAAAGATGCCTCAACTTTTTACGCCGGACCTTTTTATAACGGGCTCATCGATATTCCCGGCGACACCGAACCTACAGAGTACGGTCTCAACAAAAAATCTAAAACGCTAGCGAGCCACTTACTTCCAGAGCACGCATCATCTCTATGGATACTTAAAAAAAAACTCGAGTTCACACAATCAAAGATTATCCGTACATAATATTCGGCATCCATTTCGGTGGCAAATCGAAGTAAGTTCCATAGTAACAATCTCTATCGCCGGCTTTAGTATATCAAGATTATTTGAATTACTGCAATATATCCAAATGATAAGTCACTAATCATCAGAGATACTTGACAATCTTATTCTTAGTGTAAATGTCGTGATAGTGTTAAAACTGTATTCGAAAATCATTGTTAACTAAATATCACTTTCAAAAAGTTACATCATATTGCATATTTTTAGCCATTTAAACTAGAAAAGAGGCAGACGGGTCACATGACAGTAAGTGGTCTCAATCGCCAATGGATGTGCAACAGTAAAGGATTCGGTTTTGAAGGTCTCTTGTTGCGCCTTATTTGGACAGCCCTATGATTAACGCTCCAGAAATATCTAAGATGGAAGTTCATTCCACATTTTAAACAAGTGCAGTGTAAACTCTATAAGTAATAACAGAAAACAAATCAACTAAATAGAACCGGAAAACGCCGGCGAGTCTCCTAAGTCATACTTAGCGCCCACTACCAATTGATTAGCAAATGGTTTTAAGATCTTCAACATTCTTTTCCCTTCAGAATTGCTTATTTACATGTCAAAATAAATCAATCAAATGTTGCTAATTGAAGGTCCACTTACCGTTTTATCCAGGAGCCAGCTCGCGGGGAATATCAGCGGCACGTACGACACCATGTACACCATGGACGTCCACGACACTAACGTGCTCGGCACATTGTAGTATTTCACGACAATGTCGTTTATTATACTGTATTGAGTCCATTGGAGGGAGTTCGAGGCGGAGTAAATCACGAAGAAGCCCAGCATCAGCCAGCGGACCTTGTACACTTTGTACGTCGAACTATCCACGTCCAAAACCAGTCCGTCCATCACGCTTCCCGATATGTCCAAACTGTTTCGATCGCGGCTCAAAAATAACTTGGAATCCGTCGGCTCCGAAGGATTGTTGAGCACGTTACTCTTCTCGGGAGCCTTTGATGGCATTCTGAATTTTCGCTTTACTATTATCTATTGATCTAAATTACACTCGTAATATCTTTGTTTCTTATCTTTCGCTATTCTCAATTAACACTTAACGTTAACGAAGAGCACACTTTGTTTCTAATAGTTATCGATATCACAATTTGGTCCCACGCTGTTTCAATATTCAGTCAGTTCCAATCATATCCAACTAACGCGACGTTTGATTGTCGTTTGATATGATTTATCAGTCTTCCGTATCGTCGGCAATCGAACGAATCTTTGGCGGGGTCGTTTGAAAAGCTTCACAAACGATAATCTTATCAAAAACACGTATAATCGTTGTAATCGCTCCCGTTACATATCCACCGTCGTCACAGTTCATTGGCATACAATTAAACTACATAGGTAACACCCTGCAATCTCGTGTTCATTGTGAATCAAACACTAAGGACCGTTTCTTTCTCGCTTCGAACGAACAATCAATATCGGACAATGAACAATAAAATATATTATCTACGTCACAATTTATCGGTGGTCAGAGACACACTGCGAGGCCGTTATTAGACACAGCAGCGACATTAAACGTACGTATTATTCTCACACGTGGAAAACTACGCGAATTAATTGGAGTATCTGTGGCCTGCAGCGTCAGGCAGCGAGACACACGGCTTTACCGAACCGATAACACGAGATAACAAGACAATAACAAATAAGTAATGCCGCTTCGCGCACGCGGTAAGTTTGTTTAATTTTACGATAATTTTTCACTGTAAACCATATACGCGCATTGAATATCTTACTTAGGCCTCATTCAAGGTGTCTTCTCACAAATGAAATGGTGAACATCTCAAAAATGAATGTTAAAACAGACAAAACGCAAGTCCGTTCCTGACGTCAAACGCGAAGTGTGATTGATATACATTTTATTAGTTATTCGTAGCCCATGTCCGTATCGTTACATCTCAGCAAATATCCTGTTTGATTGTCAATATCAATGGCGCTCGCTAATAGGCATTGCGTAAACAAAACATTATACATATATTACCTAGTGAAATATCATCAAGATCCTCTCCATCATCATCAACAATGCTATTATTGTTTCCCTATCAACGGAAACGGAAGCCAAGTGCCAGCCATGCTGATGACTTCATACTACAATTCTTTAGTTACCTCGTGGATATTCTATTGTACGTACTTAGTTGAGACCTCTTTGAACCAGACAAGACAGATGGAATGGACTGAACAGATGTTTTGTAAGCAAGCGGGCTCCACCTTAGACTTTACCATTACTTGAGCTCTTAGTCAAACGCAAGACTATATTACAATAAAAAAGGATATTAATTACGTCGATATTTTCTGCCAAATTTTCTGAGAGCGAAAACATTTAAGATTCAATTCGTGATATGATAAATGAACGAAATTTGAATTGCAAAGCTAGGTGAGGTGACAGTTTTACAAAAAATGGCGTCCAGTTTTACAGCGTTCGCTTTTTGTAGACGAAGTACGATAAATGATTGCACCCGATCCTCGCTTCCATACTTAGGGGGATTCGTCTTGAGGTAATGGTAACAAAACAGGGTTTCCAAATATCTTTATCCCTGCAGAACTGACTTACTTCATCTATATTCATTAGTCTCTTCATGCATACATGCTAGTATCGGAAATCCTGACTGCAAAACCGGAGGTCGTGGGTTCGATTTCCACCCAGACCAAACATGTGTATGATTAATACCTTTCTTTTTTTTGTTACTCGATGAAATTAAAATATGTATATATGTAGCATATCGTATGTATGTATGTTTATCAGCTCCCCGGTTACTAAGCAAGGCATTTATGCCCAGTTTGGAAGCGCATAGCCGTGTGCGGGACCGTCCCAATGATAATAAACATTATTTATCTTTTTTGCAGACAGTACCAAAGCTGAGACGCCAGCGCGTTCCGACGAGATATTAGCGAGTTCGTAAAATGAAATGGTGCGATACTAAGCTACTAATCTTTCCGCTCTATTTGTAAGACGCTGTATATTCTAAGTCGTCTTCCTTCGAAGACTTATTGAGAATCATTTTATTCGAACTGTACTGGACGGAGATAGCTACACGGAATCCATCTGAAAGTACTGAAGCGTCTGGAAGTTAAATGTGTTTTGTAAGCTGGCTGGCTGCTACTTTTTTCCTTTAAATGTTGGGCCCGGGTTTCTTGTGCAACTGTGGGAAGCTTGGAGCACGCTCCACCAAATTTCTCCGGTGCCGATTGACAACGAAATGGTGTGAATACGAGATAAATAGTGAAGATGCTTATATAAAGTGGATATTTTGATAAATGTTTGTATCTTTTTGTGTTTTATTTTCAATTGATATTGGCTACCATTTGGTTCCACTCCCGCGTGATAGAAAGCGATGTTGAGGTATGTTAAAGCATATTATGCATCACTGTCAGAGCAATGAATTACTTCACGAAAATAATTTTAACGTGTTTTGGTAACAAAGACGATGTGACGCGTGGCTTCTAGAAATTTAAAATTCTAACTACTGAGCTGGTGGTAGAGGGTTTCAATTCTCACCTGGTACAAGTATTTGTGCGATTAGCAGGATGTAACCTGACACAAAAGTTTATTGTTTATGAGCTAATCTGGTTCCCATAGCGCAGGTTCTGCTTGGAGGATGAGATGTCCTATTATATTAGTATTAGGTATTATTATTATTATTAAAAATATACGTACTATATTACGGGATGAAGAAGGTTAGTGTGGCGATAATTTTTATTAAATCCGGTTTGCTCCGTAGTCGCCCTTTGCAACACGACCATAGTTCCAAGAATTCCAGTAATTCGGGAACGGGCCCTTTCCATTACAAAGGGGTTGTTGAAATTCCTTTAAATTGTTGCCGGCTTCAACCAACATAGATGTCGCGAAATAACTTTTAAAATGAATTACTTGGAAAATTCTGGCGTATTTTAACATAAGTAGTATATTACATTTTGAATATCACCCTAGCACTAAAAGCCTAGTGGCTTCAATTTTAGTCTCACTTCGGGGTCCGGGTTCAAATCTTGGCACGCACTTTACAAAATTACGTCCGTTAACTTAACTTAAACTATAAATAACATTCGCTATAACCGTGCAGGTAAATATCGTGAGAAAACCTTAGTGGATGTTATAAAATATATGTTTTGAGAGGTGTATGAAGTCTTCCACTACGCACTTGACCAGCGTGGAAGACTGAAGTAAATAATGGAACGATAAAAATGTTTGAAAAATAAGGAAAAAGTAGGTTCCTGATCATTAACTTTGTACATTCATATACTATGTTTAATATACTAAAACGTCGCTAGCCGTATTAATTATAAATAGAGCCGATCATATCGTTCAACTGTTCATCTTTCAGTTCGAGCGAAAGCACTAAGCGAGAAAGAGACGGCCATACGCCGGTAACCTCAAACTGTCGTTCGGTTGTTTTCATTCAAATTATTATCGGCACAACACGACACTTTACCGGTAAATGCATAAAAACTTGCACTGCTACGAATATACCACTGTTTCCATACAAAAACTATCAGTCACAATAATATCACGGTATAAGAACACACAAATCGTTTATTTACAATGGCCACCCCGCGTAATTCGCGTCCAATTGACGTATGCTCTGATTGCCAAGTGGTATTCCATTAAAGATGGTCCGATCCTTCCGGCCAATGGTAGGTGAGGAGCAAAGAGCAACGTCATAGATTAATGTTTTGATGCGGTTCTTTTAATTAGAGGTTAGGAACATGGATGTGACAATTTGACAACCGCCTCGCGGTTTTACCGCGCATGCGCTGGCAGACGTTTGGAAATTAAAAATGACAGCAGGTTATAAATAAAATATAAGTAAAGTATTGATTTTATCAGTTTACCTAAATATAGTTGTAATGTAGTACTAAAATTTCTACAGATTTTAAAGGATTGTCATTTCTATTTGAAATGAAGTTTATCCCGTGGACAGTAATTTGTAGCCGTGCAGTTTTCGTGTCATTATATCTTAAAATGTATGTAATAGGTATGTAATAGAATCATAAATGGATAGACAAGGACAAAGTAATACAAATAAAGTCACTCCTTGTACACTCGCTGTATAAACTGGTCAGGCTTTTATTCGGTTTTGCAGGGGTGAGAACCGGTTTTAGCAAGGTCGCGCCGAATATAAAGCTTCGCAATGATTATTGAACATACGCACGAAACTAAATATAATAATAATATTTTGGGACACCTCAAACACGGCTATCTGATTCCAAACTAGGCAGAGCCGACACCGATAAAGTACATAATGTTTATAACCGATGGGCTCCAAAACTAATGAACCGATCACAATTAAATGTACATTGTCTGTGATTAGATCTTGCATTATCATTGTGACGAGTAGAACTTCTGCATTTGAACCCCAAACCGTCGAAGTGGGAGAGTGCAGTCTTAACTACTGGGCTGTCATGTCTTATAAAACAGACATAAGCACGCTGTAATCAAATATATAATACATTTACAAGGTAGTGTGAATTGGAAATCAATTTCCCATCTCCTCTCGCGTGTGTTCGCGAATCTATTTGGCGAAAATCTACAACGAGATTTTACAGTTAAATCAGATTTCCTACTGCGACATGGATTTCCTTTTAAGATTTGCATCCGCATCCTATCTGTCTTTATTGCGCACTAGTTGTTGCTCGCGGATTCGTTTGCGCGGTTTCCTATTGTTTCCTTCACTACAGCGAGTGATATTAAAGTTACAACACTCATTAAACCTTTGTAAGGTAAGAGTTGCTGGCCGGGACTTGAACCCAGACTCCCGGATTGGAAAACTGAAATTCCTACCACTTGGCTATCTCTGCTTACATTTAAATATCAACGCCTGATAGAAATAATTCGCAAACATTTCTACAAAGGTGCTGATCATATTTCTCGTAGGCGTAATTTGACACGCGATGCGAATAATGAAAACCTTTAGCGTGTGTTAGGTCATGATTTTGGTTACTTTGTTGTACGTATCTTTTTTTCATTATAGCAACACGCTAGGTTCTTTACCGGGAAGGCAGAGAGCACCGCGCCCCAAATATCACTACAATTACAGAAATGACGTACTTTAAGTAAATTCATTAGGTACTTTCTTTGCATATGCACGCCGGATTCGAAAATTTTAGTATCCTGTATTTTCTCATATTATATATATTAACCTACATTACTCAATGCCTGTGCTATGATTTCCAAACCGCTGTCAAAGTACATACCTACATAAATATATGAATTAAAAAATCTTAAAATCATTATTCTAAAATTATTAAAGACAATTAAAATGCCATTAACGTTAATACATAAGATTCATCTCAGCATTGGCTGCTAACAATTGCAACCCTTTAATGAAATATAGAACAAATAAGTTCAATGTCGATGACACATTTGCATATTTTATCTGTGAATGAGTGAAGTTTCATCGCGGGTACCAATTCAAGAGTGAATGATATTATCGCCGCTGTGGCAGTTCATAATGGACGACGTTCATTCGCTTTTAGAGAAAATCGCGCCGAGGCTAAGAGGCACTTTAGTTCAACAGATAGAGTCATCTATTGAGTTGGTCGCATTTAATTTAAAATGTAAAGGTAGAGGAATAACTCTCCTTTTAATTCTTCTTCTATAAACTATTCTACTTATATATACTTTATTATATACATTTAAAATCACGTTCTGACTGATGGACTCATTATCGTAGGGTTTAAACTACTGAAACTAGTACAAGAAATGTTGACAGTTTATGACGTAAGCGCCCGCTATGATAATATTTTCCGATGCTGTACCTCTAAAGAAGTTAAATAAAGGTTGTAAATTTGTTTCAAAATCTGCCAGCTATATCAATCACTATGAACTGGCAATTAGCTTTTTGATTAGAACTAAAGAAACACATACATGTTTTATTTCTGGATATTCAATTTCTTGCGTGTATCTTACGTGTATGGAATTAGGGAATAAGATGAAAATGCCATTGACAAAAGCTAGTAATACATATTCGTATATATTTCTAAACATGTATTTATATTGATAATTTTTTACTCGGACACACTCGTGCCTTTAACCCAAATATTTGTCTTGACTGGGTTTCGAACTCAAAACTCCTGGCTCAGCAGTCACAATATGTAAGAAGAATACATTTGATTGCTACAAAATTTTATATCCGTAAAAGCTTTCCTCGTATCAGCTCGCGTATCCGTATTCACGATTCAGTGCAAATCAATAGAAAATCTATTGAAGCCGTTTTCAATATGTGAAATCAAATATCCAATTCTAAAAAACGAGCACTGCCACAAATACTACTTCGGCCAGAAAAATTTTACAATTCCATAAAGCTTTCGCAATTGGTCCTGTTCACGCGAAAGTGAATACCTGAAATATTTTCTAGGTTGGGAGTAGCTTCTAGAACTTCTTGACCGTTTTTGTCTAATACGCTTCTACTTCTTTCTTCTGCGAAGTTATCTTGTATCCGATATTGAAACAATTGAAAGAAGGATCAAGCAATAATATATTTTATTTGAAATATACATAATATGTACATATTATGTACATCTTTTGTATAATTGCTGTAAGTTTCCCTTTAATTATTGCATTGTCAAAATATATAAATCTATAAACAATAACTTTATTAATCCAACCACCCATCCGAGACAATGTTTAGTTAGTTTAAGTACCCACAAGCATATAAATACAGCAGATCCTAATGTATACTTTACCTTAAAATTTTTTTTGGAAAACTATTAAATGTTTTTCACGATACGGCTTTCGAACGGAAATCCGGTATTCCATCCGGATCGCTCTGGAGTGTGCCGAAAAGCCTTCTTATCTAGCGGACGTGACCTCCGGAGGTATTTGCGGAATTCCTGCAACTAGCTCACCCCGCTTACATATACAGAATAGTTCAAATTTGGCAAAACGTGCAGATTATAACGTAACATCACGCCTGTATTCCCCGAAGGGGTAGGCAGAGGAGTGTAGTACACCCCCACATTTCACCAGTTACGTTTAAGTCCCACAATGGAATAGGTGGTGAGCCTATTAATACGTAATACGATATTTTGCTCGAAAAATATATAAACAGACAAAATCAAAACAATTCAATACTTTTTTTCTCTTTTGTTTCTCAGCCGATTTTCTTTTATCTTGATTGGGAGCTATTGATGAGCTTTAGTGTTGATTATAAAAATATTGGAAACACAGTTATGTTCGAGACGTGTACGTTCATATATATTTTCATTGTTTGTATGTCTTAAGAAATCACTTTTGGCAATGGCTGCGCCGCCTAAACCCTGCTGATAGGCTCTCATATCAACCCTTTTATTGTCATATTGTTGAATACGGATCTCCTTTCGTCATAAAAAGGCTTAGGCCACAGTCTGTCACGCTGGCCAATTGCGAATAGTAAACGCGCAGAATACAACCGATAGACTGTTTGGGCTCTAACTTGTACCTATACCGTACCGCAGTCGATTAAATCACAATTTGCAAGAATAAAATATGATACAATTAAAATATCTATAAGATATGACAGTTCCCTATTGAAATCCTGTCCTTTTCATTCACAGAAGACGTGATACGAGCGAAATGGAAGAACCTACGCGACTTATTCGTACGAGAGCTGAAGAGGCTCCACGGGAACGAATTGGACGACTACCTGGGAAGGTGGAAGCACTTCAAGAAGCTGTGGTTCCTTCATCGATCTGAAAGCGCCCAGCGAGTGGGAATCGAAGACGACAACTGCGAGCCGATCGAGGTGAACCCCGAGCCGTACGTCGTTAAAATCGAGCCCGTGGAGATTGCGGATTACGTGCTGCTAGACCCGGTACGAGACCTCCAGGAGCTAGCGACCAGAAAACGACAGGATGATCCGAAGAACGACCCGGTCGACGCCGCGGATGACTCGTTATTGGAACACGAGCCGTCCGACAAACGACGGCGCGTCGGCGCATACACGGACGATGACTGCGACATGATGTTCCTTAAGTCACTGATACCGTATTTCAAGGAGCTGAAGCCGTTCAGGAAACTGGTGGTGAGGAACAAGATACAGGAGATGCTTCTGAACGAAATTTCACAGGCCACCGAAAACGGCTCATTATAACAACAGAAGAATGTTGTTGCTATGCATTCCAGAGATTACTTTTAATTTTACTCAGAGTAGCCTCGATATTCAAGGCTCCCGTGGGACATCCAAAGATTGCAGCTATTAGACCAGTTTTCTTTTGTTGTAATGTTTGTAGCTCGTGGCTACGCATTTAACAATGAATGTCAAACAAACGTTTTATAAATATCCTTTTCATACTTTGATTAAGTCACGAGTACAGAGGTCAACGCAAGTACTTCTACAATCGTATCTTTATAGTATTACACACATTCATATTTTCTTTTATATCATAATTTACTTTCAATATCAATCGTAGAATATTAGGTTTAGTTAAATTTTATAACATATCGAAAATGTAAACTATGTATTAAATTTTTCTCATTGTTGATACTGTACAAAAATAATTAAGTAATTTTTATTACATTATGTAATTTTGTATATTGTATTGTAACTAAACCGTTTTAATATAGTCTGAATTTCTGAACGGAGTATTTGTAATTACTATTACCGTTTTGTGTCCTAGTCGGTCAAAGACTAATAATATAAAATTAGCATTAGTGTATATTATATAAATATTTACTTAATGAAACAACTATGTACAGATTATTACAAGGATTTGTAAAGAAAAACATTAATAGGTTTATCTATTTTTACCATTTCTGCAATATTAAAAGCAAATGTTATTACATAACCATAGTTTTAATTGGTCCCGGATGGGAATCGACCCGCGTGCACCGGCGTGGCTGTCTTACCGCTAGACCGAGAGCCAAGTAATCTGCTAGTTCCATAAACGGAAAGTTGAAGTTTCCTTCGGTGAAAGAGAAACATGAAAGTGGATGAAATTATTCAGCGGACTGTTACGACGCTTCGCTCGGAAACTGAACTGCAAACTTTTCACTTTCCATACTTACTCATGAAGTTTGTTCGCCTCGTGAATGCTGGAAACTATAAAATACGGATAGCATGCGAGGTGTTTTACGTTTTGTTCATTTATGTAACCGAAGCGAGTAAGAGGCGGCATGATTAAATGGGATGCGAGATAGAAATTGGTACAAAGTGACTAATTCTACTACGCAAGTCATGTGTGCTCAGCGAAAATGAATGCTTGCTTGTCTTTTTGTCGTCGTCATTTTAAAGGGAGGGGGCATTGTAGGCTTTTATTTGTTTTCAGGTTATTTATACACAAAATCCGTTTTAAAATTATTATATTCAGAAGAAACTTAGATAAAAAATGTTCCTATCATATACCTATATAATCGAGAAGAGTGTTAATCGCCTGATTAATCATCGTATCTAGGATTTTATTATTAACTAATGAACATGAACTGCAGACTATTGCGGTCGGTATGAATTTACATTAAGAGTGAAAATCATATCATTCAATTATGGGTTATATAAAGATATATAACCCTTAAACGAAAGATAAACTGTACATTACAAACAACACTCTTTAGAGCCGTTTAGTTGCCAAGTTGTTTTTGCATACCTACTATTCAAAAGTTAAGTAGATCAATCTTAGTCTACTTAATCTGTGACAAACCTATCACCGCCAGACAATGTGCAGCACGATTCGCCACACAACACAAGCAACAACACAAAACACAATCCACTCGTAATCATAACTTCACACTAGTTCACACGTACGGTTCCTTACGTTCGAAAGTTTTTTACTACGTTTGGCGCCGAGCGCGCGTTGCCGCGTTGCCGCTGCATCGGCCCAAACAAAACACGCGCGGAGCGGCAACGTCGCACCGTTGAATCGATCCCGCCCGCGACAGGTTCACTCGCATAGTGAAGCACTAAAAGCTTAATTACCGTAAATTGCCGATTTTTTAATCGCTTTATAGTAATGACCGGTGTCGTGTATGCGCTTGCGATGCCCCGCCCAAACCTTGTTTAAATTTCAACCACAACCCACAACGGTATTGGTTAGCTTTTTTCAAGTCTTGAAATTTCCTGTACCCCATGCTAAAGCAAACAAGTTTAAAATAAATATGAAGTATTTATGGAAAATAATAATAATCCATATAGAAATGAAACGGCTTGTCTGCCAGTACTTCCCTTCCTTGGTTTTAAAAGGAAGCATTAAAAAACATCAGCAAAGCGAAACTATTCAGTAGCGTTAAAAGTTCCCAGATTTCTACTAGCGTTGGTTATTAAAATCCTTTAGTTGCTTGTCTACGTCGAGTACCAGAGGTACATAAATGTCAGCGAGCGACACACCAATCAATTTCGATACTCGATACATACTTGAAGAGGTTCACTGATAACATCACCCAACCTATACTTCACGTCAGTGGCTCCCAACTAGAATTCCCGCGTGCCGCTTCAAAAAAGATCACACACTCGCGAACCCTTTAAGCAAAAATCCATACTACTAATGTTATCTTGATCAACTTTAGACCAAATTTGACACAGAGATAGCTAACGTGCGGGTTATGGACATAGAGTACCTACATTTATCACGAGTAAGTGTTATTACCGCGAGAAAACCTGCTAAAAATCCTTAGATTCATTATCCTTATGTTCATTTTGCTTAAGAAGTACACTACATCACATCAATAGTGTGTTATTAGTCCACTGCTGAACATAGGCCTACGTTAATTAGCGCCAGTGTTCAAAGACAAAGACAAAACCGTTTATTTGCACAAATATTTACATTTATAGATTTTACAGAATGATTAGATCAATTCACATCGATTATTTTTATATTAAGACTAATTCTAAATCTAAATGCACTGGATACTAAAATCAGCGCAAAACCACCAGTTAGGTCCCTATACTCCACATTTATGTCAAAATTTCCATTTAAAATCTAGCATTGAGATGTTAATGTTCTGTCTTCGGCTAAAAATGGTCCCCAATTCCTTAAGAAGCACCCGTACCACTAATTGGGTACCGCTGCTTTACTTAATGGACACGTTGTTTTCACATGACGTAATATTAATATAACACCATAATAGGCGTGCGACTCTTCAGTATTATTTTAGTGATAAATGGTTGTTTAACTATCTTATAGGGAACAAACGCGCGCCAGAATAGCTGTTGTACAAGCGATTAATTACGATATTAATAATCAACAATCTCTAGATCGTATTATTTATTCCTTGACTGAATATAATGTTGAAGGTATAAATAACGCGTAGTTGTGTGTTTACTACGCTGGCTGGGAATCTAGTGCTGGTTTAAGTTTAAAATAGACTCAAAAAACCTCAATACTCAATACGCTGTCACTATAGGTCACAATGTTATTGGTGATTAATAGCATATTAGATCACTATTAAACCCTGTTGGTTGCTGTTAGAAATTTAATGTCACTACACAAATTACAAAATCTTTTTTTCATGAGGTCCGCTTGGCGGGGAGCTCGTAGCAGTAGCTAATCATGCTATACGGTATCCGGCGCTATGGGTATCTGTTAATCAGTGACTATGATGTTCAAAATTTTGTATGCTTGAGAGAAAAGAAGTTTCTTAAGAATGTAGTCGACCCAAAACCTTATTCTGCCTACTCCTATAAGAAATAGGCTTTGCTGTTGTATTTGCAAAATGACATGGTTACTTATATAGTAGAACGTACTGTGCGTAGGTAACATCGGGTGGATAAAGAAATAAAAATTGTGTTTACACATTAGCAAAAAAAAGCAACTAAAGTTTGCGCTTATTTGAGGCGAAACTGAGATGGCTAATGAGCTACAAAGAAGCATCTTTATTTCCAATATGCTGTATATAGAAATAGTGCTTTTTAGTGGCACGTATATCTGAAATTGAAGTCTTTGCATTTGACTATTGCTGGCGCCTCATGTTTCATGGAAAGTGTAAAGAAACCGATCCTTTTGGATCTCAATTACATTATACAAGTCGCAATTCGCAGAAATTGTGTGCATCGTTACTTGCCGGACTTATTTCCTACGTCTTCATTGCGGTGCCCGGGTTTATATTACCACTGTGTTTATGCCTAAGGGTTTATTACATGTTTAAGTACATTTCAGAGTTTCATAGGTAATAGTCTTGTATCAAATGTACGATGTATTGTCGAAATAACGAGGTGCATTTTACTATGGGTAATAATCGTAATAATGCAGATAATTCCACACACGGCGATCTGGTTGTAAATTAACAATTTAAATGCCCGTGTTATGGTGACCGGATTGCTGATAAACATACATATATGCATACTGTAATGCGTATATAGATATTTGTATTAGAACCAGTTAAAGAGATATTCGTCCTGGATGGGAATCGAATCCACGAAGTCTGGTTTAACAGTCAGGATCTTGAACCACTAAGCCAAGTAGCCGCAGACATCTTTGAGATCACGTTTCCTGTGTATTTAACTAAGCACTAAATATCCTAGACGTGAAAACTCATTCACCTATCAATAGGCACTAACTTACTAAGCTTCTTTTGTCTTGTATTGTAAAATAGGCTTGCGTATTACTACGAGCTAACTTTATGGTAAGCTAGGTGCAGTCAAAGCTTTAAACTTTATATCTGTATGGTATATAATATCGAACTATCGAACACCTTTTCCAGTCGCATCGTTAGACAAATCTTGACCGGCAATGTCATCGACTTTGCAGTATGCCACTGTTATTACATGTAGTAATAATTATATTGTGTTCAATATCGCTACAATCAATTCAATATTTCGTAAGTTTCCACACAGTTGAGCAATCACAAACCTGAATACATATTCGTTGCCACCCTTATGAACGTCAAATGTCAATTAGTTCCTGCATACTGAGCTCGGTAGCTGGCAGCTTTGGGCACAGGAACATTGAGGAAAAGAAATATGAAGCATAATGCAACACACCCAGCGCAGCTATGAGGCCGACGAAATAAATAGCGGGGAACAATGGTACCTTTTTCTACGGTCCCAAAGCCGAAGAGGAAGCCTTTCCCGAAGCACAATAATTAAATCACGATCCATTGTGAGATTCACAGAGGGGAAATGCCCGGCGCAGAGGGCTGTTCCCGGTGTGGGGAATCAGTCGGGACCGTCCTGATTTCTAGCGGCATCGAACCAAATAGCCAAGGAATGTTACTCCCTGCAGGTCCCTATCTTTCCCGATACGTATAACTTCGGATTATTCAAAATATGAGTGAATAGGCATTTTCTTTAGATTGCATATCGCCTGCCATCAGATGAACTTGTAGTGAAAGGCAAACTTATTTTAAAATTATAAAACCACCAACCATTGAATAGATGAGTAATGACTTTAACGGAGAATACGCAGATTTAAGACTAGGATAAGTCAGATAATGTTATTTAAAACAACCCAACGACTTGAGACTATTGAGATCGATTCTTTTACTAGATCTTCTTGGAACACTGGAGCAATCGACTTATTTCCATGTTACGGTACCAGGAAAAGTGCCTAATTAAATCAATTAAGCTTTATTTAGAAGGTTGCAGGATACATTTAGCTTTCGTCTACGGTATAAAAAATGCTGTGAGTTTTATAGTCATTTGCCGGGAGTTAGAATAAAGTACTGACGCTTGAGGATGCGGGTGTATTCAGACACGCATGCCGTTACTCCTCAAAGGTATGTAAATATATCTAACATCCTGTGGAATTTCGGCTACAATTGAAATGACTTCAACTTTTTTAAAATCTGATGGGATTTAGAAATAAAAATGTAAGGATTTCCGTTGGTTTGTTTCCAGTAATGTCTCTACACAACACAAATTTTGGTGACCGTAGCGCCGAAGCCTAAGTGTTCCTGCAACCCGAAGAGGTCGGTCTTGATTTATCTCGTCACTGTCACGATCAACCACAATCAGCCATTCCTTCTGTGTGGTTCTATATAACGCCTTTGCTTCCGAACTACACAATTATAATATCAATATTTATTTACGAGCCGCATGTTCTATGTTCTCCGCGACGATTTCACGACATTAGTTACGTCAATTTTGTTCACTCACGCTCCTGTAATTCACATTTAGAAAATAAAAATCCATCAAGCCATTTATATTGAGTATACAAGTATCATTTTATATTGAGTATGGTTCATTAGGCGTAGTCTACCACGCTGCCCAAGTGCGGATTGCCAGACTTCACACGCTTCAGAAAACATTACTTTTAAAGTACTCTAAGGTTTTGAGGTTTCCTCCCAAAGTTTTCCTTCATCGGCATAGCAAGTGATATTTAATTTTCAAATGACAAAAG
>DWEM01000620.1:0-17774 GCA_018245935.1 Agara belti belti
GACATTAGCACAAGTTTGTCGGCACTGCTTACGAACGCTAAACTAGAAGACGGATGAATGATGGAACTTGGCTGACACAAAAATTTATCAAGATTTAAACATTCGAAATACAACTGAAGAAGTTAATTTATAAATTCTCAGGCTATTAGCAGTTAAATCACTTAGAATTAGATATAGGGAAAACTAGTTTCAAGCATTAAAAGGGCATTATTATATAATCTACCAATCAGTCCCTATTGAGAGGTGGCGTCCAAGATAAATAGAAGTATATTAAGAGGCTAGATGTTGGAACAAGCGTAAAGCGATAACCATAAAAGGTAATGATTAAATGAAGCGTGCGCTGCAATGTTCTCTAGATTGATAGCACTAATATTCTCTCACATTTTCGTAGCGAAGTCACTTCTCCGGCCTCATGAAATAAATCACCAGCTGATGCGGTTTGATGCCGCCATTTTGTGGTGTGATCCTTTTTACTGTCATGAATTTATTCAACGATAAAATCAATGACGTATCGTTCACGAAATCTTATTTTTGAGGAATTTCCACAGGACACATCAACATAAGGTTTCCGAAAATATTTTTTGAGTATACATAGAATAGATTAACACAGCGTTTTAATTGTTTTGTAATAAAGTAATAATTTCTTTAAACCCTAAAAGCTAACACATCAAAGAGGGAAGTGTGATGCCAATTAAGCCGTTTTTATATCCGTTTTTTTGCATATAATATATCTTATATTGTAATATAAGCTAAAATAAGTAAAAAAAATCTATTTCTCTCGAGTTTTTCTTGCCATTGTGATATAAGCTAAAAACGCTGAGATTTAAATAAGTTTTAACTGAACTGTCCTAATAAAAGCGAGTCTTTTTATTTTCTTTCAATGTAATTCAAGCTGAGCATTAGCTGCTGTATATCTTTATCACGATAATAGCTCGAAAACTATCACCGTGAGATTTTCAGACTTAATTCTGAACGGAATTCCTTTGTGTGGAGACGTGGTGTAATGGAATAGCAAGTTTCTATGCGAGGTAAAGAATACTTTGTATTGAATAAAGCGTCGCAGTCCCCGGTTTGTTATTTTAAAAGAAAACTGTCTTTCTTTTTACAATATTTATAATAATAACAAAGTTCCTTAGCGCAAAACTGCGTTATTATATATGCAATGGCGTTATTAAAGTTATAACAGTTTAGTTTTCTAACAGATTATTGTATGTGTTTAGAAATATGATTATAGGCTTCACCCGCGTGGTCAAAAGTATTTATTTTGTTCACACGTTATACCGCTATTAATCCATGTCACTCTCCAAAACGTAAATCATCTCCGTACCAACAATCATCAACCGTTGATCTACGTTTCAACGTGAAAGGAGAAAAAAATAATAATTAAGTAAGGATTTAGCAGTGGTAATGTAGCAAACATCACTTAATATTACCATAAAACGTTGAAGATATCAGCCTTGGCGAGTTCTTTGTAATTTGTATGTTAACAGAACTAAATGAGTAATTTCAAGCAGCTAACATAATTCACAAACAGTGATAATTTTTTACGAGATGTCTTGACTTGACATTGAAGGGAACCTTGTAGTCTAGTCTCAGCAATAAATTAGGATAATATTCATATAATATTGTTAATATTATAATATTAGACTTAATAATGAATCTTTGCAACAAGTAAAAATAATGATTATAATGATAAAATACAGCTTTTTCAGACGAGACTTTTTTTCCTCGCCTTCTTAAAAGGAACAGGGTAATGTGGAAAACTATTCAGGCTGACGCGCCCTGAGTCGCAAAGGCTCAAGTCTACGTAAACAAATAAAATAAAACCATATCTGTTTGTTTTATTTCGTTATCACTAAATTTCTATGAAACTTGAATGACAGGAACAAAACGTTTGTGAAAAATTCAAAGTACATACTAGTATTGGGAGTTATGTATAAGAGTTTCGAAATACAGAAGAATAAGACAAGAATAGAATACAGGCGCGTTAGTACGGTATATGTTTTTATGTATCATATAGAGAAAAAATGAGACCGACCCAACAACCCTCATTTATAAATGTAATGTTTCACAGCAAAAATAACAAGGGAATTAATCATTTTTGATCGTTCATCAATAGTTTCCGATTTGGGGCAAGTTAAAAAGTTAATCCCCATTGATTAAAACATCAGCTTAAATAAGCGTTTAAAGCTTATCGACCGTTTAAACAATCTAATTAAATTTGAGCAATCTATTACTGCATAGGTTCTCAAAGTTATATCGTCTACTGCCCACTATGTGAACTAATTATTTTCAAGCGCCCCCCAAATTAGTTTATTTTAAATATATCTAGTGTATAATATGTCAATATTCCCCAATTTGAAAGCCAGTCTTCAGCGCCCACAACGAGGCGTTAACGCCCACTTTGAGAAAGCCTGGAATACTGGGATTCGCGACAGCCAATCTGTCTTGTAAGTGAAATTCTAACAAGTTAATCAATTGGAATTACGTGATAGGTACGCCTTAATTACAGTCTCGGTAACATTTAAGTTCTGCCATTTAGTACATTTCCTGTTTCAATTTCGGTACTGGAGTATTTCATACATTTTGTAAGACAATTGTATGAAAAATGCTTTCTATCAAAGGGGGTAGTGCTGGAAAAAATAGAAAGGGTATGCTCCAATAGTTCGGAACTAAAACTTTCCTACGTAAACCGTATTTCGTTGACTAGAAATTTTATATGGTATTAGACGTAGATTTAATGTTTAGATACTAGCTGAAGAGGGATTCAATGGTCTCTGAAATCAGCGAGTATGTGTGAAGAGAGGGACAAACATAGAAGAAGCACGTCAGGTCTGCAAGTGAGATGTAGACAAGATCTTAACGAAAACTATAACGGAGAACTCATCTAAAACTGCAAAGTTAAATGGAAGCACACAGTAACCTTCATTCCATCGGATATAAAGCGAAAACTGCAGTAAATCATTTATAGATGCTGACGTGAACACAATGAGTTCATAATACCGATATTAAGAGTAAGCCGCAATGAGATTACAATGGATCGATTTTGTACATTATGTGTCCATAATTAAGTATAACAAAGGAGCTATACGATATTAGAGTACAATATATTAGTTACTAGCTGTGCCCGTGACTTCGTCCGACTTTGAATTTAAATTGAAACAAAAGTAGCCTATATTACTTCTTATTTCATCAGCCAGTCAAAGTCCCGTCTAAATCGGTCCGGCCGTTCCAGACATTAGCCGGAAGAAACAGACGGACAGACAGACAAACCGTGTGTACCGTGTATTGCATAGGCATTTAGTAAAAAGCTGTTATTTTAATATTACGAACAGACACTCCAATTTTATTTATTTGCAGAGACAGTTCTACAGTCACGCTTATTTCTCACAAGGGTATTCAAAGACCAAGGGAAACCCTTAAGTCTTTGAATCGGTGGAAACAGCGGCTATAGTCTTGACAAACTTGTTTCGCCTCTTCTACTTTAAGCAAAATCGTACTACTTTTATTAAAACCAATCGATAATTGGTTACAAACAGTCAACAGGTATTTGATACATGAATAACTGCCATTAAACTGAACTTAATCGTCCTGGTAATTAAACAAAGACAAAGACGATTATTTACCCAAATATGGGTACATATAAAGATGTTACAAGATTATTAGTTCAAGCCATATTTGTCCTTTTAACAAACTGTATTCTCACCTTATATCTGACTATCTATGGTTTCGTTAATTATAACTTCAAATTATACTGAAATATGTAGATGTTTGTTAATTATTCAAGAGACACCAAGTATGAAAATGTACTTAGGAAAACTTTCTGTCGCACGGAACTTCAACAATTCAATATTCGTGTTGGAGACAGTAATACATGAACGCAAATTAAGTTTAATAATCAGAAGTAACACTTTTCGTGTTGACGCATCGGTATATTATAGACGAAATATTTACCAGAATATTACCGGCAGTAATTGTTTCGTAGATAGACGATTAAAATGGTGGAATAGACAAGTTGGTTATGGGTTCGACTCCCATCGAGGACCAATATTAGAACGAGAGAGATTAGAACAAGCATTCCTTCGGTATGTGGGTGTGACATTTGAGAGACATTAAATCTTGTCTAAAGACGCTTTAGGCTAAAATAAAATAAACGTAGACAGTTTTGCGGGAAAACGTAGATTTCATCCAGTTTCTATAAATAGCTTTACGCTTAAATATAAAAAAATCTGTTTGATGAATTAGTACTTGGCCCTGTCACTGAAGGTACTATTCTACTTAAAAAAACTTCTCAAGTATCGAGAAAGTTAAGGTGACTGACCCGAAAAGGTTTTTCAGGAAATAATTATAGTAAATGACAGTCCTTAGGGCGCCACCGTGAAATTTTAATGATACATTCAGGACTAACGACGGTGGAGTAAAACTGGAAATTTGTTTTAGAAAATCTTATTCAAAGGTAAAAAAAAGTAAAGAGATAGTAGTATTCTAGGTCACACGTACTTCACCTATTTTAAATCAGATTTACATATTTTGGAAGGCTCCAGAAATGGCGACGATTAAAATGACCATTTAAAACGTCAAGTTAAAAGAAAAGAGGAAAAGAGTAAGATAATATTATCTACTTATGTATGAGAGAGATGGGAGAAATAAATTAAAGGTGACTGAATACCAAACTCTGTTTTTCTTGATATTTAACTTTGCCCTCATTTATTTAATAAAGGTTATTACAGACCGGTACTTACTTTAAATATGACGTTACATATGTACTTACTTTAAAAAGTTGTATTTTCTCCTATTTACTTCTTTACTACTATATTCGTATGTTTTCAAATTCAAGCGTGTGAACCGCATCAGACTTCTGAAATGCAATTTCCACGCTGTCGATGTCAATGAACTGAGTACCTACAGAATCCATATAAATAAAATTGAAGTGTCTGTCTGTGACTTCAAAATAACTGTTTTCTCAAGTGCTTGTAGTTACTTACGCGATATAAACACAAAGAAACTTTTTACAATTTTTGTCTGTCTGTCTGCCTGTATTTCTGTCTGTCCAGGCTAATCTCTGGAACGGCTGAACCGATTTTAATGGGACTTTTACTGGAAGATAGAGCAGATTATAGGGCAAGATATAGGCTACTCTTTGTCCGGAAATTACCACAGGATCGGAATTTACATGGGCAACAACGCGGGGCGCAGCTCGTTTTATAATAAAACCAATTGAGAACGTTTTCACATAAACGCAATAAATTCTCGTCTAGACAGCAAGAACAATAGAACGTTATTACTATAGTTGCCTAAAAATAATAGAATATTCTGAAGCAACTGTGTAACATAAATTACATATTACATATTATGTTATATATCTAGGTATACGACAATGTGAAATGAAAAAGAGACAACAATATACTTTATTTCGTTTGGAAGTAAAATATTACGTATACTAGGAAAAGACTGAAATATAATTTAGAGCAGCTAATGTACCTTTATAGTATTATAGCGCTTTAGCAGAATAATTTATTTGTTTCAGTACCAAATACAGTGTAATCTTTAAACATAAATCGACAATTAAATTGGCAATAAATCTTCTTATCCGGAGATACTAGGTTTGCAAGCGAAAGCTGTTTGGGATAGTACATAATGGGAGTTTTAAATCTAGTACGCGCATATTTTCCGTGTAAGAAATAAGTCTGTTGCCTATTTGAAGTTATATACCACGATGGGTGTCAAGTTATTCTATATAACTAATGTTGAAACTTCACTAATTTAATAAAATTAAAACACCAGTTTTTATATTTTATAATTTATTTAATATAAAAAATACTGAATCAGTGCCACTTGACAACACGCTAATTGCGCTCTCAACATTGCTCTCACTTTAATCTGTGGCATGTCTATAAAGGATGTAAATCACTAAAGCGAGTCGCTCCAATTTCACAATACTAATGATCTTTTTAATTACTGATTTTGCTGTCTCTACACTAGCATTGAATCGCTTTTGAAATAATCTCATTGTTTTGTTCACATTATCCCTTCTAATTTCTCATAGTTAATAGATTCTGATAGGTACCATTATCAGTTTCGAAAGTCCAAGGTTCTGAGCCCTTTGTTCGTCGAGATTGCTGCAGAAATAGCAACGCTATGCACATTTCTCTCATTAAAGCCCGCGCCAGGTATGTGTTCAAATACGCGTATACTAGCAAAGTTGCGAGTGTGGTACGAGCATTTTAGTGTTTATAAAGTTTGAACAAATATTTTCACTTTGCCATTCCTTGTCTGTGGCACCTCAAAGTGATCATAGTTCAAATATTAGCATAGTTTAGCCTCACTTTTGCAAAGTACACTTATTTGTGTGTCACTAAGCAGATCGGTCGCTCTCAGTGAATACAAGATAACGTAGTAAAAAGTATTGTTATGTTGTTAAGAGGGGCGCGATTCATATTAAACTGTAAAAATAAAGGTTGTAATTTTTGCACATGTAATAGTATATTATATAATATTTAATTAATACAGTATTTAATTAATATAGTATTTAATTAATATAGTATTTAATTAATATAGTATTTAATTAATATAGTATTTAATTAATATAGTCTTTCATTAATATAGTATATATACAATATATAAGATTATTTGCAGTGTCTGGCCGTTTTCTGTTAATTAATATCAATGCTTCTAGGCTTAGACGCATTAGCCGGCCTCCACGTATAAAATACGTGGAGAAATTAGAATTAAAACTGTGGTCGTCGCCGCGAACGAATAGCAAGCCTAAAATAAATCTTATGAAAGTAATAAGCAATAAAACGGCTCAGGACTCAGTTAGCTGAGAGAGCTTAATTTTTATGATTTATAACACCGCCTCACCTAGACGTTTTGAGTTTAACAAGATGAGTAACGTTACTTAACGTTACTTACTTTTTATCTACATAAGTAGAAGGAAATCATAAATTATTTTATCTGCTGCAAGTGAACCCGTAGTTAGTTTAAATTTTAATGATGACGAAAGTAATAGATTGTAGTAAAATTATAGTTGCTTTATGTCAATTACTTACATTGCTGTATTTCTACGTCAAGGGGGTGATATGGCGACGAATATAAGTCAAATTACGATTTAGATAAAGTACACAAGATGATTACGCATATTATATGTATCATTATACATATGTATATTGCGTGGCAAAGTGTTAACTATTATTATTATATAGTACCTACTTATGAGAAAAGAGACCGATTGATAAAATAAGCTATGTCATAATTAATTCGGTGTGTAATTGTTATTCACTACAAGAAAAACAAATGGTTATTTTATTACTACCTTTTATAAATAGTTATACTAGTTCCATAAATAAATATAGCGAAAGCTCAGTTCGAATCTAGGTCATCTAGGCGAGCTATCGCTGTATATTTACCTAGCGTCCATTTTGAAAATAACGATTTATTAACATCGTGAATAAACTTTACCCAACATTACAGGGAGCTTTCAAAGATTATTGAAAGATAATCAGAAAGTTATCAGCTTTTATGAAGTTTTAATAGGGAAACTTATGGCCTACTCGTTGATGCCACATCTGGTTCCTTTGTTCGTTTCAGGCAGATTTTCGCGTCAGTAACAAAGCTTTGTTGAAAGGTAAGAGCCTTTTTGGTGTGCACTGACGTGGCTTATGTGTCCTATATTTGCTGTAAACTTGCAATGACTATAATTGCACGTCAGGGTATTTTTTTTTTAATTACATCAGATTACGTATTTTGATTACAGTTTTTCTGTACGTGACAAAATAAAATTGCAAATACGATTGATATAACTTTAAGTACAATAACTAATTTTAGACAGTAGATTACTTTAATATAACTGGTTTCTAATAAAACTATAATACCATAACTGAGCTTTTTTTCATAGTCATGTTCATGCTCTTTGGAATCTGACCACCGTTTCAATTCAGTCGTTCTGCCACCCGGTCGCTAAGCTTCAGGGCCGATCTATATTTACAATCCACAACTTCATTGTTCTGCTGTCCATTCCCTAGTAACCCTTTTTAACCTTTAAACCATATTTATCGAAAGATTCTAAGGCCTTCAATAACATTGCTCAAATATGTATGTATATATCAATTTCAACTTTCGGGCAAAGTCAGCAATCATAATAGTAATAAATAGTTTATTAGATTATAGGCATGAGGTGTCTGGAGTTTGAATCTTGGCACACACTTTGACGTTACAAAAGTTAGGGTAGTTGTAAATGGCACTCGCTATAACGGTAACGCAAAAAATCGCGAGCAAAGCCGCCCAACTTAGTTTTGTGCTATTTAAGGTGCGAGAAATCAGTAAGCCCGCACTTGGCCGGCGTGGTAGACCAAAGTCTTAAGCCTTCTCATAAAACGAGACTCGGTTCAAACAGTGCAAAGTAAATGAGTTGAGAAAAACACGTTTTCATTTAAAAGCGATGTCAAATATAAACTATAGATCTCTGGGAAATAAAAGCTAAGAAATATAAGACAATGTCTTTCTCGCTGAGAAATACTAATTTTCCATAGGGTCTTGGTTCATACTTTGAAGAACAAAGCCATTTACAGCTATAGAAGAATGCATTTGCTGAAAATTTCAAGCTTTTGTGTTTAGAACAAAGAGTGAAATGTTTTATTTAAAAGCGTTTACAGCGTACGTCGAACGTGACTGCCGGCGGTGGCAATGACCGTTCATCCCAATGTTTCTCATGATTTCTTGCTAAACGAAAATATCAAACATATATATTACATACATTTTATTAAGTGTATTAATGCATTGAACAATAAAACAGTAAAATGTTTTGTACTGTAATATGTGTAGTGTTTATTTTATGGTAACTTTTTCAGTTATTGTGGTTTTTCAATATACGCTTTATTATTATAACATTTTGTTTCTTTTATATTTCCCGGGCTTACACATACATGGCTTCCTCTTAGGGGTCAATATGGGAGCCTCCCATTAGCGCATCAACCTAGCGCTATGTCATATCTTAAGCATAACTTTGTAACTTTTCAAATTACCTTTGCAATTACATAAAGAGTACTATCGTTCCACACTGGCGTGGAATACTATGCATAATAGGTTATACAGTAAATGTTTATTCACTACCAATGTCTACTATATCATAGCAAGCTCACCACGTTCGTTCGAAACCTTTTAGGACTTACGACATACTACTTTAGACATAAAAAAATATTTTTCGGCCAACATTTAAGAAAAGTTGTTACGAGTATATTTACGACGCGCTAAGCTATAAAGTCAAAAGATACAAGTTTCAGATCCAAGTTCTCTTTGTGTCTGAAAATATGGTTATTTTGCCATAGTAAATATATTTTATGGACACATTTTTATAGATAAGTATAAAAAACGATGTCGTAATTCTTATTACTCAGGTAGGGAGCACATCGGTAATTTATTTCATTACCTTTAGTTCTACTTAGAGTTTAAAGTTTAAAGATGTACAGTAACATAGTAGTTCCATGTTATTTAAAACGTTCATTGCTAAATAAACGTTAGTGTGGCGGCTCCTTGGCGTAGCCGTGTATATTACTCGGATTTCGGTTTTTTATTTGCGTTTCAAGTTCGAAGGACCAGTCCGTAGACAAGGAAAGTTGTTTTCGTATAATTCTTCGTATAATTAGCGGTTATCAAAGGAGATGCGTACAGTACAAAGGTGGCGGAAGACGTATTGTAAAATTTTAACGGTTGCGGACTAAGTTGACGATGGCGTTGGGAAGAAGGGGCCCGCTGATGACCCGCTTCTCCGTTGGCCAGGCCGCAATGTCACAGCATCACGCGCAAATCGCGAAGCGGCACGAGGATACGTGACATTGGCTGCTGGAGAATGTCGTTCCGTTGCATGTACTCTCATAGCGGCTCCAACAGTTGGCGATACAGATATGCGCCTAGATTATCATGACATAGTCGTATATCTATCAGTTCAGAGTGTTGTGGATAGTGGATTATTATCACACAATTTTCTAAGAAGTGGTCCTAATAAAATTACGTTACGAAATAAGATGTTGCCGCAACTCCGTTTACCCCAAGACCCAAGCAATTTCAATATTATCTATCGATTTCAAAACAAGTCAGTTTCTTCATTACAAATGTTTAAGTTGTCTCCTAAAGAAATATCATTAAAATGGGTACGCAAAAAGATAACAGACAGAGTTTCCTTTGAATTTGTAATCGTTATATTGTTATACATAATGTGTAGGTACACATTTTCCAAATACATGTCGTTTACATCTAACTAAATAGAGGATTTGTGGGAACCAACCCGCATTAATCGTGATAAAGCCCTTATGTAGCTAACTTTTCTATTTTATTATAGAACGTCTTTATTTTTAACAAAGTCGTATTTATCACGAAGTAAAATTTAAAATAATTCTGTATCTTTCTTTCACTGATATTAATTTAATTAAAGGCATCGTATTTTTATCATTCCTCCTAATTTTTTTATTAAAAATCCTTTCTGTTTGAAGTATGTACTTACAAAGGGATTTGCCTATGCAGTAATAAATAAAGTTTAATTAGTGCCGTAACTTGATATCATTTAAAATTTTGTCTAATTTCATTTTGATCTTAAGACGCGCACTTTTCAATGGGTCTTAAATAATATTCCGAACATCCATTGAAGCGCTCATAGTTCAAATGCGGTTTTTCAGATTTAAAACGATCTGTAAAATTCAGATATTCAGCGCGGTCAGTCATTGGATGGTTAACCACAATCGTTAAACTTAGTAGGACGTCTTAATGGCGTCATAAAAATCCGTTAAGTGGGCTGACAATGCATATCCACCAACCAGCAGTGGAATAGCGTGGTAGAGTATACTCCAAGCCTCTCTTAGGTGCGGGAGAAACACTTGTCCAGCACGGCGATATATGTACATATAAAAAGGGTTGCAATTTTGTCCATTCAAAACTTTGTATTTGTAATGTCAATAGAAACAAGAGATTTTTTTGGACTTTACAAAGACTATTGCAAAGTAAAATCATGAAATAAAATAATATTATATTTCTTACCGATTAAGCTTATAAAGCTGCCGTATCTCCCACTTTTATTGTCACCCCATTAATAACACAAGTCACACAGAATCACTCCAGTATTTTATTTTGTTTGAATATAGTATAACTTGGCGGATCTATATCGATAATAAAATTACAACTCTACAAACAGTTTAATCACAAATCATTAAATTCTATTATAATAAAGTTTATCTAAAATTCTATGAGTCTGAGTGTCAGTTAAAAGGTATTCTACGAAAATCTGGTAATGTACACAATTACTAACTTAAACTTCTAGATTGTTAAATATTATCAATACTGAACTATTAAAAACGACACGTATTTAAGTTAAACTCTCTTACAAAGTACGCACTAAACACTCACTTTCACTACAGTTAAATTAAGTTACAGAGAAGTATAGTCTTTAAAATTTACAATAAATCCCCAAAGTAAGTGTGCAAGCGGTTAAAATTTCAATTCAAACAGGTAGTAAAATTGAGTACGGAATCATTTTATACACCGTAGCAATGGTAGCGCGGGAGGTAGTGCCTACGCCGCGGCCGTAGCGCGACTGACGCTGACAAAGACACATAATGGAACGCTACGAGCTACGTCGCGAGCTACGCTGTGTATTGTACTATGTGCATAACAAAACTAGGTTATATCCGGTGAAAGAACATCCAGTGGAATTTTTAAGTTTTCCAAATGAAAATTTCCACCGAGCAACTCCAACATGGAATGAAATTTGTACGCTGTTCATCAATCAACAATACCGCGAGTATGAAAAATGCGTATTCAATGTTTACAGCTTGTTATTATAACTTATACTTGGGATACACTAGTTTACAACTTGGGATGGTAAATATCCTAACGATGTTTTCTTTCAGCGTTATAGCAAGTGATATTCAAACTTAAAAACGCACATAATTAGTTAAAGTTGCCTGCCAAGACTCGAACTTTGACCCACGTTTAAAAAATGACTACTTCAAATACTATATTGGCATTAGCATGTTTACATTCTATACATTTAATTTGCTTAGGTTTTTTACATATTAAAGTCTTTTCTGGTACTCATATTTTTGCCAATATTATCGTAACTTTGTCATTAAATCATGGTAACGTTTGTGATAAAACTAGGACGCATATTCCAAAAAAAATCACAGCCAATCCACTTGCACGTTTGAGTTTATATTTGAGATGTTTTAGGGCGAAAATAAAAGAAGTGTAGAAATAAGCGTTCCTTAAATTATATTTATTATTATTGTCATCAATATTTAACTAACATAGTACTAAGGTGAATTAAAAAAATAACACGCCTTATTAATTTATACGTTTTTATTCACATTTATAAAGCAGATTTTCTCTTTTCTCTCAAATTTTCCAGTGTTTTCAGAATCTAGGATTCTACCTCTAATGGATCTATTCCTATCGCTTTGATTAGTGCCCGGGGCGTTACGACTTGTAAATAATCCTCTCAATGTTAATGAGTTATTTATAGGATATCGCTGCTTCGATATCTGTTAGCTATACTTCAGTCGGTAACCTTTGTTCTATTCTGCAAAACCTTCGCAGCCCAGACGTATCGGAGGCCTTAAAGGCGGTTTAAAAATATCCTGCAGACGGCTTGACTAATATTTATGTCCACTCATCCACAAAGAAGCAGCGCGTTTGTATGTACTCTAGGCCACCTGCAGCTGTAAGCGAGACCGTTGCTCAGCAGTGGTCCACAAAATGTATAAATATTATACAATGTATATGTATACAATTTGTATATTATACATACAATAAAAAAACAAAAAAAATGTGTGGTCAGTTTCCTGTATAAATCACAAGAGATGTTGGGCGGAAAACCGATAAAAGCCACGTGTAAATGGGGGCCCACGTAATTTATTTACAATCACACTTTATCCTGACCGCACATGTAATTTAAGTATCTATGTTTCCGATTGACGCGAGTTCTCATCTCTACTCGTTCGCGAGAGAGTAAACTATAATTTGTATGGAATTGAAACAGCGCCAACTAGTGTCAGTAATGGGAAACTAATTTTTGCGAGTGCGAATGTCAATAGTATATGTCAGTGGGGGACCGTATCGCACGTGATTGGTTGTTTCGAGAGCTCGAGGAGTACGAAATACAAAATTTGACATTCGATACGTCAATACCATAGCAACTCAATTTCGCTTCTCGCCGTGAATATATTTGTTGAACTCGCACTCAGCACACAGATGTGATAAACAAATATGTACAGGTGGGACGTAATCAAAGATAACAATAGTTAATACACTTGATTTTTTTACGTTTACGCCATCTTCGCTTTTCGATTTGTCGTCATCGAATGAACCAGAGAGTTCATTGGAAACCCAGATTTTGGCCATTCGCTCCGAAAATTGTAGTTAATATATACGTTGTACAAAAGTACATAAACGTAACATTATCTTTATTAACAATTATCTTTTCGTGTGTCCACTATCGAGAAAATTGATTGGGGAACATAATTTTCGGTATTACACAGTAATGCTTCCCAATTTATTACCTAACGAACTCTCGGTTGACATCGTGAAAATTGCAACGTTTCATCGTTCCTGTGTCGCGTTGAACTAACATTATTTCCCGCGTGGTATCTACGCGACCGCGGTGTATGCTGAAATTTATTACATTTATCGTTTTATTTTAAAGAAAGAAGTGTAATATTACTCTTATCGAAGCTATATAATTTTATGTAACAATGCAACTTAGTAATTTATTCTCATCGTTGATTCGATTTGAACGTGTGTTATTATTCCGCCAGTTAGCCTGAATCGTTACATAAAACAATTTCATTTTTTTAACCCTTCTTATTTCTTGTTCCACTGCTGGACTAGTGTCTGCTCTCATAGTAAGAATATTTAAAGGCCCTAGTCTAGCACGCTGTACAAGTACCGATTGGCAGACTCACACCAAAGAAACATTATTATAATGTACTCTAATGCGTGCAGGTTTCCACTCAATTTTATTCCTTCACCGGTATAGCAACTGATATATAAATTTATCTCAATGGACTAGTTATAACAAAATTCCATAAAAAAATATACATCATCTAACGATGTTTGTCATACAATAGGTATACAATCCGAACCCTAACAAGCCACAAGGCGACGTGGTAAAATTGCAGCGGTAGCATTCCAGTGTCACGGGTGGCCCCAACGTAATTGCTCGTGTGAGACCACCCCGCAGCGATATTTGCTGATTTATTGAATCTGTTGCAGTATTTTTATTGGTCACTTTCATAGAAACTGCATTCGAATAAAACATAAATATAATTCGATGAGTTAATGAAATGTAAAATATTTATAATTGCTTACTGATTTAAATTCGTTAGAAAGAAGAAAGTTTTTCGTTGTAATCAAAACGCTCAATGATGAGTAATAATAAACATTGAAGCGTACTTTGCGAAATACAAAACGATAACCACTAAGAGGCTCCAAAGCTCGGCGTTACTTATATCGTATGCGACATCTACGCTATAGTATCGCACGAGCGCTGTAAGCGGATTAACTCGCAGTCGGCAATGACTGTTTAATAAACGCCAATATAAACTAGATATACTGTTGAAATATACTTATGTGTATAAATAAACGAGCATTGTTAATGTATGTAATCCCATGTGCGGTCTGCATGTTGCACCCCACTTTGTTAAATTGTTTTAAAGTCCTAAAAATTGGTGTTTTTCACACTCGATTAACATAAAATATTAAATCCGATAGTAATTTCATAGCTATAATTGTAACTGTAAATTGACCATCGAACTATTGACAAATTAATTAATTACTGGCACTTAAATATTTTATGAGTGAGCAGTGATAGCCTAGTGGTATGAATTCAGCCTCCTACTCCGGGAGGTCTGGGTTCGAACCTGGCACGCACCTCTGATTTATTACGTGCGTTTTATAAGTAAAATTTAAATATCACTTGCTATAACGGCGAAGATAAACATCGTGAGGTAACCTGCACACCTTAGAGATGTTATAAATTATATAATATTTTCTGAAGTGTGTGAAGTCTACCAATCCGCACTTAGCCAGCGTGCTAGACTATGGCCTAAATCCCTCTCACCATGAGGAGACACCCGGTCCAGCAGTGGACCCACAAAAGGGTGGAATTTTTTAAATCATTAATTAGCACGGAAATTAATAAGTTTAATTGGACTCATAGGGAAAATTAATAAGACTTTATTGAGCTTAAAATAGTGTCACGACTCAATCTACGACGGGATTTCGAGTATACGGGAATAGTTTTAAAAAAATGTATGATAATTGGATTAAATAAACACGTATAATAATTGTTTTGCTCGTTGGCACGTACAAGTGCGTAAGTCTACTTAAACGTCTATAATTTTTAAATTTTAATTAACAACCTAAGTTCTCTAGTGGGCGGGTAATTACAATAGGGTTTTAACGCCGCCATAATGTATGACCTTGGACAGGAATTGAACGAATTGTAAATGACAAATGGTTTTCTACTCGTAAGTCTAGCGGTGGAGAGGGGCTTTTATCTGCAAAGCAGCAGTTTTCAAGCAGCTCGCGTTACACCTGTTCTGTCCTTTAGTAATGACAAGGGACATCTGATGGAATTCAAATAAGACTTGAGTCGTATTTTAACATGTCATAAATCTTTTTGTTTCTCCCTTTCTATATTGACTGGCCTCTTGGTGTAGTAGTTAGAGACCCTGACTGCTAACGGAGGTCGTGGGTTCGATCCCATCCACGACAAACATTTTTACGACGAACATATTTGATTATTCTAAGTGTAATAAAAATATCTAAGTATGTATGTATATATGTACTTTATCAGTTGTCTGGTCACTATAGTACAGGCTTTTCCTAATTTGGGATCTGATGACCGTGTGTGAAGGTGTCTCAAGATATTATTATTATTACTACTTTAAATCGCTTGGACTTACGAATTTTCAAATTCTATGTCATAATTATGTATAGTGAGCAAAGGAATATTAAATGTTTATACATCGATTATGTCACACCGCAGCAGGTGGCAGTCCTTCCGTGACGACCTCCATAAATTTTGTGACCTAAAAACTGGCGCCTTACACACTTTGCCACGAATTTGCATGTTCTCAGCAGCAATAGCGAATCACCTCGTTTCATTTGTGATTTATTACTTATGGCGTCGTAAAAACTCAAAACAGCGTCAAAGAACCAATTTTGTAATATAATCGCTGCGTATGACCATGAATTATCGATACGCAAAATAATAATGGTCAATTATATACCTACAATTTTATATGGCCGGCTGGCTGCAGACCTCTTTACATCCCACTGCTGGGCACCGCAACTCTCTCCGGAAACTATAGGAAGCCTGAAGAATACTCCACTACGCTGATACGTGTGAATTGACTTAGAATAATTCAATAATATTGCCAAAAATCCTCTTTATCATAGCATTAATTTGATAACAACATTCTTAGATTTATTCAATCTTTGATAATGACAGGAACTTCAAATAGGATTTAATTTAATTGCTTATTGCGTCTGGCGAAGTTTGTAACTCTGATCATCTAACAAGAAACAATTCTATGCATTATCTCTACACGCCCTAATCAAAATAATTTACGCTGCTAAGGCACTAGCAGTTAGAGCAAAACTATTGATGGCCAGCTAGACTCGAAGAGGCGTTAATGCTGTTAGTCACGCGAACTTAGGCCCCTAGACTCGATAACCATATATTAATTGAAAATAATTGTCTTTTAGGGCCCATTAAGAACATCTCCAGCGCTCAACTTCGACGATGAGACTGATTGTTTTTAATTAATGTCGTTAATTTACTTCGT
Source organism: Agara belti belti (assembly GCA_018245935.1). NCBI lineage: Eukaryota > Metazoa > Arthropoda > Insecta > Lepidoptera > Hesperiidae > Agara > Agara belti. The sequence goes on from DWEM01000620.1 coordinate 16,833, forward strand.
AAGTTTCGCTGCTCTTAAAGCTTCACTTTTTTAGTAGAAAAGGCATGATAATAGGCTTTGCAAGCAAACAATGGAGTTGGAGTACCCTCGTACCTCTTCTCCGCTTGTTCAGACGACTGAAAAAACGACAGGGAAATGTTCAAATTAGCAAACTATTCAGCGCTTTGTTTTTATAAAGAGCAACAAAATTATTCAGAGTCATCATATGTTACAGATACTAGTTATTTTATGGTAATAGGACTTCGATGTTTCCAATTATGAGAAGGAACGTTGTTGTCCAAAACTCAAAACTAGAGTCGATAATAATTCTACTTATATATATGAAATCAACATATACGTTGTTAGCAAAACAAAAAACGTAAGTAATAATGAGTTGTGTCCTCTTTTGTGTACAGATGGATGGCGCCTGTGAGCTTGGCGATACACGCTCCGGGGGACGACATGGTACCCACTGTGAACAGCATCAGATATCTGCGCGACTGCCTCGGTAACGACCTCATCCGGCAGTTCGTCACCTTCCACGTCTTCTTCTCCAATAAACACATACCCAATAAGGTCGGTAACAAAACAAATTGTAAACTGACCAGTTAATACATAATGGTTTACTAAAATGTAAAATGAAAATCGATGAAAGATACATATTAAACGATAAATGACCATCCTGCATTTAATTATATAATTATTTTTGGTAGTTTACTGCCTCGTTGGTCGAGCGGTTGCTAGCGCGACTGCCGATAGGAAGGTCCTGGGTTCAAATCCCGGGTTGGGTACTGCTGGATTTTTCTAATTTACAATTTCTAGCAGTGACTCAAAGTCTGGATGTGTGCCCGGTGTATGGCAATAGGCTCACCACCGATTCCATTACGGGACTTAAACGTAACTGGTGAAATGTGGGGGTGTACTACACTCCTCTGCCTACCTCTTCGGGGAATACAGGCGTGA
>DWEM01000621.1:0-17763 GCA_018245935.1 Agara belti belti
ACAAACTGATACCTGATTAATTTATTTTGTCCAAATCATAATACTTAAGCCGATGCAAAATTACAATTTTTTCACTACGACTCCTAGATTTAACTTCTACTTCTCTCTTGGCATGTTGCTGTATTACTGGTATTCCCCGAGTTGATAAATGTATATGTACACTTGTGCATAGACAATTTAAACGTTATGAAAACAAACAATAATTTCAAACAAGTCGTTTATCAAATTCTCATATTAGTAGCGAATTATATAAATGTTTTGAGAGCTTTGACTCATTAATATTGGTTTAAGTGCTCGCGACGTCGTCCTAACCTCGTTTGCCAATTCGTTGTTACGAAAACATGAGGTTCGTTTGCCAGTTGAAGTCGTTTCACCGTCGTGGTCACGTTGTTATGTCGCTGATTGCGCATTCCTTGCGGTGCTCTCGAGTCGGTTATGTTATGGACTTTGTGTGTAACGTCTTGTAGAAAACCAATAATAGTTTCTGAAGCTTTTAATAAATTGTTCGTTGCAAGTTATTTTAGAAATGTAGCGCTATCATCTTTCAATTTAACAAAAACAATTTATCTTACATTCTTTCGGGTAATATTTTCTTAAGGACAAGTAATATAATCATTTTCTAAAACTCCCGCCCAGTATTGACTCCTGGTTTTTTTACAAAGTTCAAATTCTGTATGAAGAGCTATCGGTGTCCTATGAATAAAATGAATACCTAATAAGTTACCAATTAGATTCCATCAATGACGCGCTTTCCGAGGCTTTTATACTGATCTCACCCCACAGCTAAACAATGAAAGAAAATGAAATTAAATAGAAAAAAAAGAACAAATACAGACACACAAAAAGTAATACAATCGCTATTTCTGCCAGGCAACTTGTGAACCGTATATGACTTACATTGTATTAATATGTTACATGATTCATATCTATTAAAAGTATAACTTACCGGAATATGAACTAATTCTAATTTTATTTTTGTTGCCCCCTTTACGAAGAAAATATTAATTTTACACCGACTACAAAATAACAAAACTAATGACAGTGTTGAAATTAATAATAATCTGCTGAATTGCAACATCACGTGAGAATTTACTGTACATCTCTAACAATTTTCTTATAAATTAGATCATGTTGTAAACTCACCAATTTCACGGCGAAGACCACCTAAAAATACGCGCGCTTATCCGGGGAGATCTTTTTGCGAGCTTTTCAAACGCAATAATCCTTGAAGGGCCTATATCCGGGATTAGATCGTGGTCCCGGCGGCCCGGAGTGGAGAGGTCGCATTGTGTGTGGGAACGATGCGTTGGTTGTTCGATTGTCTTCATATTAAATGGCTTCCATGTACATACGAGTAGAGCTGGTGCGGAAGGCGGGAACAGAACGATCGATCTTCGTTCGGTACTTTTTACAAAGCTTTTGTTTTAAAAAGCTCTTGTCGTTTCTGAGTAAACTATAGTAACAAAAACATAATAAGAAACTGCATTTTCAACAGTTAAAGATAGTGTGCAAGTTAGTCGCTGTTACAAATCTGAAATGTCATGCCACATAACAATTTAGCTCGTTTTACATTGTGCGGTGATTTTGAACTATATTCTGTTTTCCAGATAGTATTTAGATACTGTTAATAGAATTCACTGTAGGTATATACCAGCGCGTATAAGTTACGATTTGAGATAATAATTCAATTAGAATCGTTGCAGATTTTTTTGAGTCGAAATAAAAATTTGTCTTTTTTGATATTAATAAAATTTGTTTTGTTATTGATGTAAAATTACTTCCGATTCATTAATATTTAATATAGCCAGCTATCACAACCTCACCGAACAAAGTACAAACTTGTTAAGTTAGTCGATTAACAAAAACGCGGAACTACCTTGTTAATGTATAACAGTCTAGTGTTTTGCTCGTTTGGTAAAATTTCAGGCTATCACGCGAATGCTACAAACGGCGCGGGAACAAAAGGCTACTAAAAACGTTTTTCACCTCCCGGACTTTTAGTAAATATTAAAGGCTAGTTAAGCTTTTCGAATGCAAATGTGTTCCATATTTAAATAACAAAATAGAAGGGGATCCGCAAATCCGTGCTCCGTTTGCAGTTGATTCAGTGCCGTGTGAACAAATACATGAAGTATTTTGTATATTTTTTTATCAAAAATTGCTATGATGGAACGCTATCTGCATCCATTAAAACAACCGATACTCGTGGCTCCAATGAAAATAAGTTTCGATTGCAATAACGTAGTTTGTGAGGTAAATTGTTACTAGCAATAAAATTACGTACGTAAAATATTGATCCCTATGTTTTATATGAAAAGTTGCAAACGACATCTTCAACCGACCTTTAATTGCACTGTTAGTGTGAATTAGTTTAGTTTATAAAAGATGTTAACAAGAATATTACTTAAAATTCATTGGGAACGGGAAGCTGACTGATCAAGAATTTCAATAAAACAACTCTAAATTAATTTTGTTTATTTCTCAAACTGATAGAGATATAGAGAAAGTAATTGCCAGATCTCGTACCTGCTATGGTAGACAGACATGTAATAAACTACTCATTATATAGACGTCGAGACAAACTTACATAGATGTTTCTACATTGCATAGTGGAACAACGCAATAAATGTGCTGAATTTGAATCGAACTCACAACCCTTAGCTAATAGTTCACAGCCGCTATTTCACTGGATCAACAAGCCAGACAAATATATCGTTAATGAAAATACAGCGTATCTGTTTGTTACAAAACCAAATGACATCGTTCGCAATTGTACGCTATGGAACCGTGCGCACACCGCTGCTGAAAAAATATTATGGCATTTATCAGTTTTTAGTTTTTCAGTCGCTTTTCGGCTTTTGCATTAATAACATTTCAGGCATTGAAAAGGCTGTTGATTGAAAGGCTATAAATTATTTTATTTAATGGTCTCTGAATTATTTATTTATACCCGTAAAATTCTATCTTGCATTTATACTTCCGATAAAAGAGTTACCGTGAAACATACGTAATTTACAACTTGTTGGTTTAAACTTTACATCACTTTGACATTCGTTTTTTTAAATGTTAATTGCATAACTCCACAGACTTGTCGTCCTTGCTTAAAATGGTTAAGCATTTCTAAAAACGAATCGTTCATGTGGATCTTATCTTAAAATACATATATACATACATAACATATTATGAATGTATTTCACGGCTTACTAAATTAGTTGGAATCATTCCCCTCCAATCCGCAGAGCCATAAGACCCTTTCTTTATCGAGCTTAGAGCAGTCCCTTAATTAACTTCACGACAAGGAAGCATTGGCCGTCGTTACGGAAGCTCCTTGCAAGAGACTTCTTACAAGAATTGTTTTCCTCTAAACCTGCATTGGAACGATGTAAAATGAGATAGTTTGTACTATAGTTATGAAAAGACCAATACTCAACTATTTTAAACATATTAATACTGTACGATGGGTGATTCAGAAGTGTCGAAAACTGTCATTAATGTATGAAAAGAGTGATAGATATAGAAAAAGTACGTCGGATTTATAAGGGTAGAGATATTTGGGACACGATGCTCTCTGCCTAAGCCATCAGAGACATGGCGTAATGGTATTATATTAATAGCTAATATTTCATTCTTTAAAACTTTTCTACTCTTATGGTCCCACTTGAAACGTTCTTTCAATTCCTAAAAGTCCATTTAACAATAAAATTACGTTAGAATTACACAGTTTCCCAACGTTCCACGGGCTTCTAACTGGAGTACAAACATTTACAGACATAGATAATCACGTGGAATTAAATGTAATCAAGAAACAGATGTACAAAGCCACGCCCCCGAGCCAGCGATTACTTGTGTTAAAAGGACTTTGGAATGGGCTTCAGGGAGTCGTTGCCTCGCTAACGAATTAGATATGGAAATGGTTATTGATTAAAAATTCATTTACTTAACTAGCGGTTATACACATACGCCACACACACATCCTTACACATTCATATATACTTATTTTTTTTTTATTGGTTAAGTATAAAAATTGTAAATAGTAGTTCTTTGTAAATGTTCTATTATTATGTATTTATTACCTGTGTAATGGACTATCTTTTGAATATAAAAAAGGGTTTATCCGGTTGCATAAAATGTTCATATTTGAGCTGGTGCAGGCATGCGTCCTATTACTGGAATAACATTATCGGTCTGCATAGTGGGTTCAGGTTCGATTCGCGAATAATAAATATTTAAATGATACATTTAATTATTTGCCCCGATTTCGCGTCTTTGCATTATCTACGTTACCTGTTACCGACGAAGATGAGAGGGAATTATTGCGAGGTTGTGAACGTGTCGCGGCGAGAGCTATAAATAATTCACCAGTCGAGTAGAAATTGGGAACTCAAAACGTGTATCATTTCGTCTTAGGCGGTGAGACTTGTATCCGACGTATCACACTCGTGTGTACTTACGAGTATTGTTCCTCGCGAGATTACTCGAGCTAGCGAGAGATTTGTAGCGCGAAGTGCGACTAACTCTTATTAAATTGGATAACGCTTTGAATGGGAGACACTAATGACAACTTGAGAAAAACACACGTTTACCGAACGGGTCTTGTTTGTCTTATAAAAGTAAACGAATATCATTCTTGATGTGTTTATATCATTGAGTTTCATTACCTCGGCATGTTAGATCTTCTCATTTAACTTTGCGTCATTATCTGCTGTATTCATTGTTTGTTGCAACAAATTTATCCGGTACTAGATTAATAGTACATTATGTGGGCGACCGGAAACCATTTACTTCAAATTATCCAAGTTATGCAGACACGGAAAGGTTTCTCATATTTATAGACATAAATGTTCAAGATGCCTAGTCTAGACCTAATAGTTCCATCTCATTTCTCTTTCCTGTGTGTTTTAAAGCAGTGGATTTTGCGAAATTGTCTAACATAAAATTTATAAAATCACAAGTAACTCGCTAGATGGATACATGGTAAATGCAAAGCGTAGATTACATCCGATCTCGGCTATCATTGCCTATTAATAGACTCAAACTTAGTCGCTGAGCTGGCTTCATGTTTATGCATTCCTAATACCTGGAATCCGTTGGCTTACGGCTTTAGTTACATTAGCAAGTCATTGATCGTAAAGTTAAGATATTAATGTTGTTGTGATTTTAAGCCGCCCGTTTAGTTATATACATGGTCGACCGATACTCGGTTGATTTCTCAAAGTGAAATCAATGTTGTTTTACTGTAGACACATGAATGTAGTTTGCCTAAAGGATGCAATGTGCCTTTACCTTTTTTAATTTTAAGATATACTTGTAAGGAACACGAAACATTACATACGCTAATAATTTTAAACACGCCAGTATACTTTATAAAGATCCTGCCTTGGCTGAAACCGGATAATAGATTGTAACACATTAATTAGGCACAAGAATTAAACTTTTAAAAATCTTCAGAAGAAGTTTAATGAAAGCTGTTTAATAGTTATAATAATAATCACACGTAAATACAGGTCATTTCTTGTTAGTAAGTCCTTTAAATATAAGGAAACGTCTTTTCCGAAAGAATTTTCAGCGGCAAAATAAAGTTGAGATATTGAATAAAATACACGTATGTCTTATAAAAGCTCATCAAACGAAAACCGTTTTTCCATTCGTTCAATTTTTGGTAATTGTCTCTGTTCATTCAGTTTTTAGAAGGCGGTTACCTACTCGTGTAACCATACGGTACGTCGGACACGAGACAATATTCCGTATCATCTTTAGTACGCAAAATTTCTGGGTAAAAACGTCCCGAATCCACGAATCAAAAGGAAATTCGGCTTTGAAGGTAGCTTTTTACAATATTTCTTTACGGCAATAAAACCTCTGTAAATAATATTCGATTTCGCCCCGGGAAGCGGCCGAGAGAAATGTTTAAAGAGACCGATTACGGTCTGTTACGATTCAATAAATATTTTCTCTCGATACTCCCCGGGGAATTCTGGGCCATTGGAGCCGTCTCTTTGACTTTGTCCTTTGTTCGCGATGCGGTAGTTTTCTTTAAGTGCTAAGATTATAGGACGAGTGTACGGTTTTAGTTGTTTATTTTCTTCGTTGAGGTTTGTGTTAGAATAAATAGAAACTCAAAAGTAGAAGCTTCAGCGAAGGCACGTTTTGTTAAGGTGTCTCGTGTAATCTTCATAACAATGTTCTTGAATAATTTTGCACAGTTTAGATCAGCTATTATTCTCGCTGCGTTCGGGAGACGGCTGGGTATGTCGAGTGATTCCTTTCGGCATTATGCTCAAAGATAACATCACGACCGTGATAGACCTCGAGTAGAATAATACAGTCTATTTGCGATTGAATGCCGTCACCTGCACTGCAGTCGACTGCATTGACCACAGTATTAATCTGACTGCATGTACATTTATCAATTTTTTAAGCGTAATAAGTTGCCGGTATCTTTGTAATGAATATATTATACGAAAAAGTAAAGAGAAGATCAATTTAACACGTTGGAACTTTTTGTTCCACGTGTAACACTCCAAGCGGGTGTATTTAAGGTTTTGTTTTACATTTCGTCTACGTGCTCTTCTTTTTCTTGTCTACAATAAATAGTGTAAGTAGTCGTTGCCAAAAAACGAAGGGTAAAGTGTGGTATTGCGTGCGGATTGCTAATTAGCGGTTGAACGCCTCCAGGTGGGATAAATCTGCCGGGAACAGGGCGCGGTTCCCACATATGCGTTATGGCTTTAGTAACAGCGGTTTACAACAAATATATTTATAGGTAATAGAATAACGCGCACGATATTCGACAGCCGTTGTACTAGCATTGGCATCATTTGTACATTCGATGCAAGAATATAGTGCTAATTGAAGCATAGATTCGATTGCAGAAGGACTCTTTGATAATAAGCGGTGAAGGAAGTCTTTTTATTATATCCGGAAGGGGACTAAAATATTCTCGTAGAATGTAAGCTACAAGTCATCAGGGGCCAGGTGCATCTGCCGTCAGTGGCGCCCTGCACTGCGCTTGCGGGATACGTTTATTAATCACAAGCGTGCCGTTGCAACCTGTTTACACGCGCTCAATGCTGTTTGCTACGCCCTGGTTGAGCCATTGTCAAAATATGCACTGTGCTGTTAGCAGAACTATAGTCATACATTTTAGTGGAACTGTAGAACGATTGAACGCGATGGTAACACACAAAGTCACATAAACTTGTTCGTGAATTTGTTAATATAGATACATAATGTTGTGATATTTTTCCGTGAAACTCAATCGCCTTATCAATGCTTTCATAGCTATGTCCTTGTTTCATTATGTCTGAACATTAGGCATTTCAACTGAATACAAAAAACGAATTGCAGATCTACCGAAACACTTTAATGTCTACAGGTCTACAGGTACTGCATCTCGAGTATATACTTAACCGAGGACTATCAGAACATTAATATTTTTTTAATACTTTAATGTCTATTGGATAATTTTTTAATTATTTATTTAAAGAGAGTACCAAAGTATGCAGGTAGCAGTCACTAGTAACCCTCGCCGCAAGGACATCTGCAACCGACTTCTATAGGACTGGAAAAATGGGAATGTTAGTGTGAATTCTGTTAGTTCATGAATTTTACAGGTTGTTGTATGATATGTTAATATCCATTACTCCTCCGTTTGATCGCCCGTGAAAAACAAACTTTCCAACTCGAAGGACCAATTAGCACATATCCACACGCACAGAGTACCTTCCATTTGAATAACAGAAAGTAAAGGGACAGGAATAAATTACCCTTTTAACTAATTCTGCTCGGAGTCAAAAGCATGCAAATATGTCCCGATCAGTGAAACACAACTCACGTAATTGCATGTTACTTACTATCTTTGGTGGATGTGAAAATAACTTCTAGAAAAGTATAGAAATAAAGGCCGTTGACTAGAAACATTCCTACAATTAGCTACTTCCATGGTAAATTCACTCAAAAGATTCAATAATTCAATGGAAGATTACTGAGGGTTATTTCTTTAATAGTAGAATATTAGGGATAAGTACCTTTTTGGAATATTCGTTTCCCGGTGTGTGTGTGAGCTTTCAGTGTTTATTTGTTATATTTAAACTACAATTAATTGTAGTATATTCAGGTTCGATTCGATTTTTTAAATGAAATGTCTAGAATGAAAACTGAAAACTCTTAGAGTTTTAGATAAAATGGTTTTCTTAAACATGTGAAATGTGCTCGTACACACGTCCCCAGCAAGGTGGACAATGGACAGCATTCTGAGAGGAGACAATGCCCAATAATGAAACAAAAAAGGATTGATGGAGAAATTACTAGAAAGTCTCCAATAGCGATTATCACTAATTCACATCCATCTTAGTGGCACTCGCTACTGAGATCCGTGTCTGTAATGTAGAGGGTCCTCGTCCAGTAGCTAGACGTAAACGGATTGAAAGCAATTATTCCGTTATGTAATCCATTGTCCTTTGTGAGAATTTTCACGTCAATTAATCCTCAATTACGCACTTTCGCTTTGGACTAAATTAGAATAGAACCTTTAACCCTCGGATTAGCAAGGGTAGCGAGGAAATGAATGCAGTTAGCATGCAATTACATTACAAAGGAGAGGCCACTTTTTCAAATGTATCTAATGAACAGGAATAATTTACTCCCCTTTGTTCGTACGTTCGGGTTTACTGTGGGCTTTAGAGCGGTGCATGCTAAATGCGCAGAGTGATATTATAAGTAGATAGTAATAGAATAAATTATTACAACCAGTGTTAAACTAGTAATTACATTTTCATTTAAACTGTTTGACTGGCACCCGGTTAGAAGCTTTGACTGCCTTAACCATTTGCGCGATGAGCACTTTTGTTTCTCCTGTCTCTGGGTGAAATAAAAATATTTATATAATACTTAGGTCAGCTGTTATTGCGTAACGCCATTTTTATTTCAAGTAAAGAAGGCACAATTATTTTTTGTTACTTGTATTTCATGGATTTTTGGCAGACGTTTTCAGTATTCAATTTTTACACCAAAATAAGGAACACAATTTTCTTTTCGACGCTTTTATCCTTCCAGTCCTGCAAACTGATCTTGACTATTATTGAGAAGGTTTTGGACCGTAGTTACGCCGACCATGCGGATTGTTAGTCACACACCTCAGAAAATATTATATACCTAATTTATATGTAGCATCTCTGCAGTGTGCGTGCAGTTATCCTCGATATGTTTCCTTCACCGATATAACAAGTTTTATTTAAATTTAAAGTAATATATGTATGTATAGTCGTAGTGAGGGCTAATCAATGTTGTCGCTGCCCGTATATCATATATCAAAGAGTACGTGTTTTATTAAATTCGACACATGGATTTGGAACGTGTGACGGCGCCTCAATATCGTAACTATCGGTTATGGCGCCGTTGAAGCGATACAGCGCCGTATGGTGTGTAGGCGCTCTAACGTTGCGCGGAGAGAGAATCGTTCCGCGCGATATTAAAATTGATTTTACAGCGCTTTATTGCTGCAGTTTTCACCGTTGATTGTTCGCTTTGTTCGAAAATGGCGGTCGAATGTGTGATGCGCGGTTCGGTTTCAATGCTCATCTCGATTGGAGCCTTCTAGGGACGAATTACCCGTTTTGTAGCTCATTTGGCTTATTTACTTCTAATATTAGGAAGTTTGTTATTATACTGTCACGACAGGACCCTAACGGGGTAGGCAGAAAGTACCGAGTGTCAAATATATCTGTTCTAACGGACGCACGACACGACACACGCCAGTTTCGGAGATGATTATACAAAAATGAGTACATATATGTGTGTGATGTAACATTTAATTTTGTAATTTTCATACGAATCACAACAAAATAATATCGGTTACATTATTTCATGCCAGTACAAACAGCTTTACCCGACCTATGAAGATACGACTTGAAATACAATACTCGAATGCAAAAATATATCCGAGACCAATATTAAATTGCTTTTTGATACAACATATTGCGGACTGGAACTGGAATTGTGGGAACGAGAAATTACTTTACTTTACGCGCGACGAATATGGCGGAGGAAATGAAGATGAGTCACGTTTGATTCTTACATATCAGGTTCAGGAATTGATCGTGGATTAAGGATCCGTGCAACAGACAGCGGCGTAGCACAAGTAGTTTCAGACGACTTTTGAAACTGCAGATAACATAAAGTGATTATTTTGGAACACATAAATACCCTGTCTAATCGTTTACGTCCTGTTGGTTCAGTGGTTAGCGACTCTAAGCATTGTGCTGGAGACTGCGAGTTCGACTCCCAACCAAAACACCCATTTATTTAATGGGCGCGTGTGTTTGCTGTGCGCCTTACATTTACAGTTTGTAAATCTGAAAAAAAACACTTTGTTTAGTTATTAAAATATTCATTCAAAATATGCATAAAACATAGTCTTAATTTCTTTTATAAGGTTACAGTATCGTCATACCAAAAGCCTCATGGCGAGGTTCTGTTGATGAGAAAAAAGCGATTGTTTCTGAAAAATATCAAGTATTTATTAATATACAATTACAAAAAACCTGTTCTTACATTATCAATTATTCTTTCTATGTTATCTTTTTGGTTGCGGCAGCCATTCTACATGGTAGTCTCTACAGTAGTAAAAAACATAAATAAATGTAAAACATAATTTTCTTTTAAAAGAATGTAGGCCAAATATGTGTCTATTATTGTTTAAGGCTCCGTGATACTTATTGATGTAATAAGTAGCACTGAGTCTCGAAGGCGAAGATAAGTCAAGTGAGTTTATTCGAAATATATAACAACATTTTAATGGCAAAAATAAATATGTTACATTTAAGAAATATTGTATTGTAAATATTGTATTGCCAAAATGTGTTTAAATACATATTTAGAACGCTCCGTGTGCCGCCATTCGAACCATCGGTTTATAGCGTCAAAGCCTTGCATTGTGATTGTTCCCGGAAATAAATATAAATAAATCGCGTGTCAAATCTTTGAATATCTGATACCGTTTCTTGGAAATTTCGAGCCAATTTGTATACGTAGCTTTGTACGGGAAGATTTATACTACAATATTTGCTACAGACAGAAATGACTGGAACTGTATATTTCAAGTTTTCGTGGTTCAATGCTTATTTATCTGTGAGGTATAAAATATTGTTTCATTATTATAATAATCCACTTCATACACGTGTATTAAATAATGAAAGTAAACGCGCTGGTAATATTATGTACAATTTCCGAAGTAGAATATAAAAAACCTTCCCTATATATTACGTATCCAACAAGACGTTACCGATACATAACATTAGGAAAATGTAACGAAATATTTCACGAAACTTTCGATACAGATTTTTTTGCGCAAAAACTGGAACTACCATTTGTCTGTTTGTCAAGCACATGGTTGATTTATACCTTAAGTTACGGCGATGTAACGACACCCTCGAGATGGTACAAAGGCCACAACAACCTAGATACCTTGACATCAAAGAAGAACGATTATATACACGACAATTTGTAGGAAACATAAATATACCAGCTTTTCTGATCGAAGTAACGTCCGCGGCGATGCGGCTCGCAATCCCCCACCTAATGTTCCTCATTAGCGCGTTAAAGTGGACTTCGGAGAGATGCTTCGCTACTATAAATGTTAGAGAAAGACCAGATCAAGAGGCGAAAATAGTCTTCCAGAACGTAGCTAGTGGAATGTTATTGAATAGAATATAATAGTTCCATTAATTATGATGTAACCACAGCACCACAAACCGCATGCATATACAGTATGTGCATATATCTACGTGCTCATTAAACTCCTTCAGGTTCGAGAAATAAGACGTTTACAATCCTTTTGTAACGAAATATATAGAGAGTCGTATTTTCAATTGTATTGCAATCTTTAGGGATTCGTCATGTCTATAATCGGACCTGTTCCTAATAGAAACAGCTTCTCTAGATATTGAACGATGACTTGGTTCTTTGTCGACGGAGCGTTGGATGCTTTTGTGGGAACACCATAAATATTACAACTCCTTTATATATCGTACGCAGCTTTTAGGTCGGGCGTTGAAAGGAAAGGATTCCGATAAATCGGTTTATCAAGCTTTTGTCCAACCGACGCGAGCTGTTCGAGAAGGAGTAATGTCTTCAGCGATCCTTGTAGCTGTTGTAGTTTTTATTTCACCGATCTCTTAGACTAATGGTTCTAGTGTGTCGGTGACTGGTAAACCGGAGATAGGTTCGATTCCCATCCAGTACAAACGTTTGTGTGATGAACACATTTCTTTGTTCTGTATATACACATAATCAGCTTATGAACTATCAGGCTACCATAACACAGACTTTTAATTGTCTTTTAATTGCCTAATTTGGAGTAAAATAGCCATGCGTAAAATTGTCCCATTTATTGTTAAATCACAGCTGCAACGAATAGGCATGCGTTAAACTGATGTGAACGGAAGGGCTGCAGGTCATTGACTTCTGTCCTACTCTCAGGTGAATTCTACGTATGGTCGATTTCAGTCGCGTTGCTCCCGCTGCGGTCTGAAGTATCGCTAATTTATACTAATTTGCATCCGTTCTACTACCCACATGGTTACATTAAACGTTTCCGCCGCACGATCCTGACACTACTTTCACCTCCTAACTTTTATGGCATTAATTATATATATACAAGTCTATTAAAAGTAGGTACTCTTGATCTGACCTTTTCCTAAGATTATAGTTAATCGATTTCCTTACGTATAGCTCTTAGTGGGCCACCGATATCGTACACGCCGTCCCTATAATATTCTGCGCCGTACTTAGAATATTTAATACAGAATTGAAAGCTAGTAATTTCTCTCCAAATTCTGGACTAAAACACTTGTTGACAAACAGACAATAAATGATAATGTTTGTCATCTTATATTATCTTCTTCACCAAAACCTATATATGTGTTGTTTGATTCTAGAGTTACATTTTTTAATAACTTTTATTAGAGGTTGTATTTATTAGAAGTCTTCTCAAAGTAATATTTTAACTAAATTCATTTTAGAAATATAACAATGATAGATTGTGTAATGAATTAACGAAATGAATAAGTTTTAACTTTAACTGGCGTTGAACTTTCATCATTATAATTTTCTTCTCCAATAAAGCTCCTTTTCGTTTACCTTTCAATAAAAAAGTATATAATATAAAAAACTTGAACGGTCGAGGGAAAGGGCATTTGGTGAAAAAAAAATTAAAAGGAAATCCCTCGGACACACACTAAGGGCGGGTAATGAACGAGCCGGCTACCGCCCTATTATTTTATCCCCGTTTACTCTTATTTTTTACCCTGGACCTTTAAATTGGGCACAAGTGAGAAACGGCTGGTTGATGCCCTTTTATATAACACTCGTTTATTTTCCCTTTGCAATATTGGTTACACTTCCATTCCGAAACCAAACGTAAGCCCCCGTGTAAACATTTTGACGTACACAAACGTGTGATATCGAGTAGGTATAATACTAAAGTTGGTTTCAATTTTAAACTACAATTATATTAATTTAAATTTGTGTAATTAGATTACATTTTAATAATAATTGATCCAAACATTTCTGTAAAATCTGTGAATATCTCAAACACAGTTCCACCATTTACGCAGCATATTCACTCACGAGTGAGAACCGTGTCACAGGAGGGCAAATAAGCTCGTGCTTCGTTCGTTTGCCACAGATGCAGTATCAACGTGAACATTCTCTCCGACACGTTAGTTACAACTTGATGTTGGATAACATGAACTGAAGCGATGCGGCGGGAACCACCTCCCTACGGCTCAACTTTTCGAACTATTGATATGTAAGTTAAATAAATAATAACAGTGTCTTGGGACATCCTCACACACGGCATTCGGATCCCAAACTTGTCAGGGCCTGTACTATGGTGAGCGGACAGCTGATACTTATATAGATATTTTAAAAGGAAAGGCTATTATGAACTTGTCCTAAACCTTATATTTATTGTTGTGCTACTTTTGACAGAACTTGCTAATCATATATCGAACTATGCGTGTTTTAGGGTTGTATAAGAATAAGCGTAACCGTGATTCGTTTGAAAGGATTTCCTCTTTCGCTTTAAACTTGACTCGTAGGGGACGGTCCCGGCGCGCGCGTACTTTCACCTCATTACGAGTAATTCATGTTCCTAATCGCGTTCCTCACGTCATCCAGGCTTCCGGCTACGTGTGATTCAATTCGCAGAAATATATGAAATATGGTCCAAGATTGTATGAAATTCGTACGTAAAAATATATAATAAAGTATTTCAGAAATGTATTTTCCGTTTCATTAACTCCTGGTTCGAACGTTGATTCTTTTCGTGACGATATTGTTATGATAAATGCGCTTCACAAGGACTTATCCGTGGTTAGAATATCATATTTTAGGACATTACGCTACTTTATAATTATGAGATACATCCGTATAAAATTCATTCACCAAACAAAGAAGTGCCTACAAATCAATGAACTTTATAACAGAAACCTGCTTATCCTAAGTCTACTGTAAGGAAAATTTTCATTTATCTTGATTGCTAAATGTCTTGTGTTTTATTGTCACGTTCGACATAGAATATTGACGTACTAGTTTTGTCATAACATAATATTAATCTCGATATTGCTCGCATAAAGAGGCAATATGGCGTCGGGCTTAGCGCACTCGTTTGAAGAGCTTGCGGAGTTAGAGGTTTGGCTGCAGGCAGCCATTAATTATTCCGAAGCTCACTCTAACCGCCACCTTAGTTTAACTTTTAACGGCTAAGTGCTTTGTTTCGCCTCGAAGGGTTCAAATGACCTGTAACTTGAGGTGCGTAAGTTATTAGAGAGCGCGATGCAGCCGAAATAGTCGAGGAAGAGAACACTTCTAAAGAACATGCTCTTGCCGATGTTTATTGTACAGTCATAATAAAATAATAACGAATTTTACCGTGATAATAATATATACAATAATAATGAGCTTTTATTTCAATCTAATAATCGTAATAACTGGGACTCACAAGGCTATCTGATTCCGAATCGGGCAAGTAATTATCCTTGCTGTGGTAACAGGACAGCTGATGAATATCTAAAATATTATCAGTACGACCAGAAATACAACAACAAGTGTGCTCATCGTAATAATATTTGTCCCGGGTGGAAACCGAACCCACGACCTTCGGATATGCAAACAGTTTCTGTAACCACTGAACCGATAGCTTTTTGCAAAATAGTTTTAATAAGCGAAGTCATATATATGATATCAAATAAACTGATGTTATATATTAACTAATTTATTGCTTATGAAGAATGATATATGAAACTTTTCTCATTTCGGTAGAATAAATTCGAAAGAATATATCCTTTTCTATAGAGTAAATTATATTCTCATTTCGTCCAGTAATAACGTGATATTCTACTACGAAAGGTATCCATTACCTTTCGAGTATTTTGATTGCAAAACTGTAAACATTCCGTCCAGGATGTAAACTGAACTATACGTGCCAAGAGTGTAGTGAGCTTGTGGTGTTAGCGGTTCTAGAGCTAACCATTAATTAATACGAGGCTAGGCGCCGTAATTAGCAGCCGTATCCGTGTTTAACTTACAACGGTCTCAGTTTCAATATTCCAGTAGCCGGTGAGGTGTTTACTAAGAAAATGTTTAGTAAAGCAATAACGTTCCATTGCAGATAATCGATACTTTATTGAGTACAAAGAACTACACGCATCTAGCAAGCGTAAAGTCAGCGGTGGTGTTTCCGCGTACAAATCCTGTTTAAAGGTTTTAACTAAAATTTTCAAATAAGAGTGAACGCATATTGAAATATTTGGCACTCGGTGCTTTCTGCCTACCCCGTTAGGGACCTGGCGTGACGGTATGTTGTTGTTGTTGTTGTTGTTGCATATTGCGAAATTAAAACTTACAATTATCGAAGGGATAATTTTACGCGTCATTCGACTATTAAAAAATGTCAACTCTTTTATTGTTTTCAAAAGGCTATAGTGTACCACGCTGCTCAATTGCAGATTAGCAGGCTTCACGCGTCTCAGAGAATATTGTAGGGAATTCTAACGTTGTGTCACGGTGTTTTCCTTCACCGTTATAGCGATTGATATAAATATTAATATTTATCTATTCATTAGAAGTGAAATCAGAGGAAGATATACAGGTGAACAAACAAGAAGACAGATATACAGATATGAAGATGATATAAAAAACGGTATAAAATAACAAAAATCATGTGTCTACTTTGATACTGTAAAAAAAGTGAAAGTAAACTGTGACTCGATATTGGAATTATGTAAAGTGTCTCACGATCCGTTTGAACCTCAGAGATTTCCGTAATCGTTATCCCGTAGAGCTTAACTGTAACATGAATACTGAGCTGCCCGCGGAGAACTATTCGCAAAGAAAACGTTTATTAATAAAATATTTGCTGAAGAAACGCTTATTAAAGCAGACGATGCTGCAACATTCAGAGCACTTGCGAATTTCTTAAGTATTGCAAATGGAATACGTTTTTGATATCCGGCAAAAGCTAAGATAAATGGATCGCTGTAGTCAAACTTGTTATTGCTCTCGTCGTGTTTTTGTAGTCCTTTTTCAATCTCAATTCTTCATTAAATGTTTAATACTAAAACGTCGGTATATTCTGTCGTATCTTTACTAAATTAACAAATTACGAGATTTGTGATCCCGGGCTCTCTTGTTTTAGTCGTAGCTACAAAATTATTATTTTGTACTGACCCATTTTTAATATTTCTTCTAATGTCATAAATGTAAAAACACATACATTTGATTCGTGTACATTTTCCTTCGGTGTCAATAACCTCAGTTGATACATAAACAACTAGTGTTCGAAAGTACTGCGATTCAATAAATTGCACGTCGAACGGAACAGGTCAATAGGCGATTTGCGTCCGCTTTAGCGTCACAAGTATTAGTGATGATTCGGACACAGCTTTTGAAACTGTAATATCTCAAGCAAGAGTAAGAAGATGCCGTTTTGTGGGCGATGAAACAGTTGCGAGCTCGTGAAGCGTTTAAGTTTTTGAATAGCGAAGTCTTACATTTTAAATATCTTACTCTTAAAAGCCTACATTTTTATAATAAGTCTGAAGGACTCCAAGGAATTTAATGGCAATAATACTTTTAGCGAAACTAGAGCTCCTTTTTACATTGGTATACTTTCCTTTTTAAATTATAGTATAATTTCCTTTTTAAAAATGCTTGAGCCGGAGAATTGTATGACGCTAAAGATTTTAAACATACTTCAGTGTAATCAGGTACAGGTAGGTAGTCAGTCAACATGTAGGTACAAACGTAATTAAGCACATTTTCGTGTATAGACACATTAAAACTAAGGTCGTGGGAAGGCTCTGAAGGATCCGTCTGTCCGTTTGCTAATCAAATACTGTGACCCAATTATATCGTCCTCGCTTACCGGCGACATTCGTGAGAATTACTTGTAATAAGATCCCACCGCGGGCATCTACGTACCTACGGTCTTTTACGGATTTTGAAATATATACTCGTATGTATTACATGTAAATGAATATTATGGTACAATTTTGTTTTTTTTACAAACAGCTATACCATTTTATTTTTACAGTGTTGTATTGTTCATACCGTGTTTAAGCCGAATGCGATTTAGACTCCAAAATGTCCTTAATCGTTTGTTTGTAAATTAATATTAAGCACAGTGTGCCGTACAACACGGGGTCGGAGGGCCGACGGCACTGACTCGTGATAGATAATTTACAGGTTC
Source organism: Agara belti belti (assembly GCA_018245935.1). Lineage (NCBI taxonomy): Eukaryota > Metazoa > Arthropoda > Insecta > Lepidoptera > Hesperiidae > Agara > Agara belti. The sequence continues at coordinate 17,750 of DWEM01000621.1, forward strand.
GTAGTAATGGTCAT
>DWEM01000622.1:0-17753 GCA_018245935.1 Agara belti belti
CTACGCAATTTTAAGATGTGAGAGGAAACAAGTACAAATCGTTCCTCTCGTGTGTATTTTTTGGCAGGATTTATTAGATTCGATAAAATGTATATTTACTGTACTCATACAAATACCTATCTACTAATTTAAAAGAAAAGGCAACTTGTCCCGTTATTACGACGTTAATTTCGTTTAAAATCTAATCTAATTCTAATTACTTAGCATTAGAACTCTGTGGTAACAAGACAGCTGACAAACTGCATATAAACATTTCGAAATATAGCATATACCGATACAGACAGTTTTATACCCCTACACAAAAAAACTCGTGTTCATCACACGAACATTTGTCCCGAGGGAGATGAAACACACAGCAGCTGGCCCAGCACTCAGGATTATAAGCCACTGAAGCAACAAGCCAGTTCATACAGAAACCATGTATTACATAAACAAATTTACAAATTCGTTGCGTGGAAACTATGTCATTACTAACAGAATGATTAATTAATTTAATTAAAGAAAGTCCTTTCTGCTAAAAAAATATCAACAGCTGAAGTCATCATTACTAAAGACCTTAACCAAGTAGGTGCATCTCCCGCTTTAGTTTAGGGTAGTATTACCCAAATGTATTAAAAACATTTTTTTTTAATTATGCGTATATCTATAGTTTTTCCTGTTATACAATAAAGGAAAGTTATAGTTCATCAAAATTATGTTCAATTCGCAAAAGTACAGACAGCCTATGCACAAACAACAGTATTTTAGTAAGGTTTTGTTGCAAGTTTCTGCTATAGCTGCCATAATAGTGAAAATGCGTTTAATTGGCCAAATTAAGCAGCGTGCGCAGCTTCGACAAGCATCAAGAACATCATTTAATTAGAAGAATTTGCTACCAGCTATCATCAGTGACGAGTGCGGCCTTATAGTAGTAATACAGCCATTTTCACCCTATAGTCGCTAAGAACATAAATCTTCAAAAGGTTTAACATGGCATATCATTAATATTTTTTTAAAAAAGCCTCAGTTTGCCGTTCATTTTATTTGTAATTTTGCTACAATATCTGTCGTTACACGGATACCTACATGCAGTTATATGCTTGGCATTTTCGTTTCTCTTTTCGATCTTTGATGTGCAGAAACACACATCAAGCCACAGGCACACGATAGGGAAAATTAATGTCGCCAGCTGCTTAAACGTCAGTCACAAGTAGCGAAAAAGGATTCACAGTCGCTCCAGCACACTTACGTGCTGTTTGAAAGGAGTAAACAAGAATAATGAAATAACAATTGTGAACTTGTTGCATTAAATGTAAAAAATCCCATATTTGAGAGGTTCTCTTGAGGTCTAATATCAACAATTCTGTTATCTATTGCTTGTGTATACATAATTGTATCTCTGGCTGTTACATGATGTTTATATGTATAAGTTATTGCATTTTTATATTGCGGAATTTAAATTGGATGCATTATGGTCAAAAAAGCTCATCGAATTTCGAAATGAAGCAAAGTTTGATGACCTCATTTTTCAGTGTAATACTTTTCAGTTGCTCTTCTTTTAGATTGTACAAATATGCTGTTGTTTTCTATACAGTAGAATTTTGGATCGAAGATACCATTTATAAACAATTTCAACAGGTATTTAAAAATATATCAACATTAATTACTCAGCTCTCTTGCAACATGGCTGCATTAGTGCTATATGGTATATTGCAGCTGCTCGCTCGTACCTTGCTATGTGCTATTACACTAAATTAGCATGCATTGCCACTAACTAAAACCTTACAAAAGACTACTGAGATATCTTTTAACACTCTCAACAGACTTTCAAGTTTCATCACTTTTTTGATAACCTTCTATAGCTCATTATTGTACCTACACATGTTGCATTTATACAAGCATTATCTCATAAATGGCAATACTGTTATCAAATTAACCGGACCAAAAATACATTAGTATAAGTCTTGAATATTTTGTGGACAATGAGAAAGGCAATTATTTGCTTTAATTAGCTCAGTATGAGGTTTTTTTTATTTCAATTGGCTTTTGTTTAACTATGAACCCATCTGATGGTAAATGTGGTGCAACCTAAGATGTAGCATACTTCCCGGATACTAGAAAGTCGACAATTCTCTAAATGACGAAATCAAGAGGTATTCATTGAATTACAATTGCAAACAACAAGTTTCTCTGCTACATTTCTATATGTAAACTTCTAAACAGGGCAAGTACTAAGATGATGCTGGTTTCTGATGATGATGTACATAATGTGGTCCTTTTTACAATTTTCCATTAGCTATGTGTAGTAGGCTTTTAGTTATTAAATATTTTGTACCATTGTAGCACATGACATAAGGAGAGAGAACATACAATATGTATTATGCCGTGATTGCTTGTTTACGAACAAGAAGATTACAGTTTAAAGATAACCCTAGTCCAGTTTATAGAGAATTCGGGTGTTATAATCTAAATGTTGTAATTATAAACATTGCATACATTGTTTACACTTTTGAGTGAAATATTCATTTTTGTTCTTCAATATGTTATTATTATAGTCAGTATTATAGCAGTGATTACTTATATTGCAACAGTGTAACATAATGGCATCATTATATAACGTCATATATTATATGGGCTGATTATAGTCAGGTTTGCAAGGACAGAATTATTTGGCACTCGGTACTTTCTGCCTACCCCGTTAGGTACCTTGTGTGACGGTATGTATGTATTACAGGAAGAAGAGGTGAATGATATAGGGTGTTATATCCGTTAGTTTATACCATTTCACTGTATTATCAGCAAGGCCCCATGGATCACCATTGAACCTATTTGTTCAAAGGCACTGGGATTTTCATTACATTAATAAGTGAGTGTTATATAGTCAAAAAATGTAATATTATACATTAGTGAGTTTTGTTTTAGTGAGATGGATACAAGAAAGAGCAATGATGGCTGTGTCCTGATTGTCTCCCCTCTTTTTTGTTTAGTCGGGGACTCTGATTGCTGAACCAAAAGTTATGGGTTTGATTCCCAGCTAGGATAAACATGTGATGAGGAAATTTGTTTCTTCTGTCTAAGTGACATAAAAATATTTATACACAAGTATTATATGGCATGTATAATATGCATATCGATTATCTTGTTACAATTACATACAAATTCAATTGTCTAATATGAAATCAAATAGGTATGTTGCAGAACTGTACCAATTATTACTATTATTATTGTGGATATTACAAAAGGAGATACACAGCCCTTCCCAAACCACTTAGTTCCCATACCCACTCTCTATAATATGTATTCATACTTTTTCATACTGAACAAATTAATATAGCAATAATATTTAATATATTCGGTGGTAAAAAACTTAAATATTATTTAGCAAAATAATATTTAACTTTTTTACAATAGCTAACCGGTACAAACTGTGAAATGGATTTCTTCATGTAATGTATTTTCCGCAGCCAAAAAAAACGCTATCTTAGTCACTGGTGTACTATCAAGTCAACAAAAGGATATCTAGGTAAGGAATTGACAAGTTACAACATAAATGATATAAAGAGTTCGTCTGCAAATTCGGCAACACATTGGCAACTCCTTGAGACCATGAGATGTCCATAGACAACAGTGACCACTTACCAACAGGTGGCCCGCCTGCCTGTTTGCTAGCTTGATTTTATAAAATAAAAAACAAAAAATGCTGTTCACATAAATTAAACTATTTAATTCAGTCACCAAGATATTAGTGGTTTGAATAACATTTTCATCCAAACATCCCCTAGTTCTTCAAGCGACTTGCTGCAAAAAATCTGATATGTTTATGTCTTACGATTTGCCTCAGGGCCCAGAATACAGGGTGCACTGACCTGTGTGGTGTAAGCCAAGTTGCTACTTTTAAACCAGCAAAATACACACAGCTCTCATTACCTATGACATTAAAACGATTATAAAAATATAACCATTTCAAAAAGAATATCATTTTTTAGTGTATTTTATAGTGTAAAATCCATAGTTGTTTACTCACAACAACTACAATCTATGTAACCAGAACTAAAAAAACATTGCACCTTGGAATGCAGTTTGCATTACCTCCTTTAAAAGGTTCTAATTTGTCGTATTTAAAATTAATGAGCAATTAGAGTTGCAGGAGTGACTTTCTGTGAATATTTTACAGGTAAAATGCAATCACCTTCATTGTTAAATTACATCATGATATTGTTTTCTTTATATTCTTTGTCCTCAATTTAAATAGGACAATATGAGAGTCGCATCTCGTCAGACAGGCGGTTATATTTGGTCCAGATACAATGACTTTACATCACTACTTAATTAATATTATTTCGTTGAAACTAGGAATCCTGGCGGTTACTCGCGCGTGGCATATTCGTCATAAAACAACGCGTCACTCCTACGCAAAACATACCTGGTAAACGATGGGCCAAGCATTTTTGTTGGCGATGTCCATGTACTCTGCCTCAACGTTGTTCGAAGTCATCTTTTCTTCGTTCATAAAGAAATTATAACATTTCAGATTGTTTCCAACTATATACGCGTATTTTTCTGCAGCTAGATGCTGAATACTCGACGTTTGCGCTCAAATGATATTTATCGCGTGTGACCGGCAACAATATCCACTTTTCCTGCCGACACAACCACAACTGAACGTAACCGACGTCTAAATACGCGTCGCGACCACTTCGTTACGGGCATAGACGAGTAATTTTTAGTGTTGCCGATCGATAGGTCACTATCTATATCGATAGAACCACCTGCTGTCGATATTACCAATAGCATCGATAATGCAAAATGCATTATCAAGACTAAAAAAACTATGTACAGATTTGTGTATTAGATAATATATAAATATCGAGTAAAATTACCTTACATTTGTAACTTTACTACATATAATTTGCTTAGAACGGACATTATTCGTAAGCTAAATAAAGTTCATTCTAAATTTTTCTGTCGATTTATAACGAACCATAATTGTTAAGGCAAATAAATTATTAGTTTTTCGTAGTTTTCAAAGCTTCTTATTAGATGGAAAGATGCTGTAATTACCAATTTTCGCTATCTTATTTTTATTGTTTACATCACCCCGCCAGAAATTTCAATCTTTTTAGCTCCATACAAGGTTTTATTCCAGATAGTATATATATATACGCCAAAAGGAGGCCTTGTTTTATAACTATAGTCTGCTTAGATTTTTCAAATTACGCATGGGACTATTTGGTAGACAGAGTGATTTAGGAGAAAAAAATATATGCGTAACACATGCATATAATTCTGTCGATCCGTGTATCTATTACGCTTTTGTAATGGATGTAATGATTGTAATGAAATTTTGCTAGGACAGTTCGGAGACTGGGAATGAGGATAGGATATTTTTTATCCCAAAATTCCTACAAGTTGGAAATCTATGCAAATTACAACGTAAAGCACAGTTAGTATATTAATAATATAATCAAAGGCTATAGTGTTTCACATAAAAATAAGCGTTAGAAGCTAATATTTGGTGGATTTGCACATAGTTTTTTTTTTAGATTTTATACACATAACTACTATCGATGTCGAGTATTGATAGTGCTCTCGAAATCCTAACTGTATTTCAAGGCCAACTATCAATTGTCGAAGTATATTAGTACAATTTATCGATACTTCTACATCACTAGTCATTTCTCGTGAACTAGCCTTTCTGTCTGGAAATGCTGCATAGCTGTCTGTTTGATGTTGTTAGTTTATATTTCCATTTACTACCAAACATATTAAATAATAATTAAAATTAATACTAGTACTAGCGATAGGTGGCTATTGACGGTTTTTTTTTTACTAGGAAAGTAAAAAGTAACCACTACAATTAATTCTATGAAATAATTTTTAAGTCACTTAAAAAATACCAAATGCACTATTTACGAGGCTTTACTTTTTTAAGATATAGATTATCCTTAACATAATAACATTAGCTTTAACATAGATTGATTGTAATTATTTATTTATTTACGGAACGTTATTTTAGTTGTTATTTCTTTATTGTAGCTTTTAAGGGACGATATGGTCGCCCAGTGACAAAGTCCTCAAAATAAATAAATAAAAGCATATAGCTATTTCTAAAGTTTTAATAATAATGAGGTATGGTTTGCCATTTCCGTGAAGATTTGGATTACAAATTAACCGAACAGTTAGTCCTTGTTCGCACGAGCGCTTTTTTAACGCATTCTAAAAAAGCTTTGAAATGAAATAGATAGCGTCTTGAATATTTATTCACACGACAGTTCTTTATGGCTCAACGCTTTTTTAACGCAGTTAGTTGAATTTTATGACTGGGCGGTGGACGTTTTATTAATAGACTAAATGACCCTGCTTCCTTCTATTCTAACTATGGCGTTTTTAAAACAGTAACGGCAGCGTTTAACAGATCGCTTTTTGAGCGAGCGAGCGCTTTTATCAAAACTACTATTTTATTTTAAATTCTTGTATAGCAACACTCTATAAGTGTGTTTTTACTCTGTATTTTGTCTATGAAAAGTTGCCAACTCTTGGCCTTTGTGACATTTCTCTCTGTGCCAACTGGAAGAAAAGAAGTTTGACAAATAGTTTGTCAATGGTATCTTTACAGTGCAAAAGTCTATCGGACTCAACAATACTTTGATATTGGCGCTTCGCGCTAGAGGTATCGTGCGTAGCTTTGATCCGTTGCAATTTTCTTCAATTATTCCACTATTGTTGAGTAGTTGCAGTACTCTGTCCATTTAGAATTGATAACATAATGGCCTCGCCGCGAACTCGTCGCAAATTGAATTTCATCCGCACTCAAGAGGATAACCACGTAAGTAATTTGATCTAAAAACTCGCCCGTATGGTTTACAAATATGTTGCTAATCATTAAACATTTTCATTTTTGGTCATACTTGTAGAAGTGCTTCGAGTGCGGCACCTTGAATCCTCAGTGGGTGTCCGTAACTTACGGAATTTGGATTTGTCTGGAGTGTTCAGGCGTTCATCGCAGCCTTGGCGTTCATCTCTCCTTCGTACGTTCAGTAACGATGGATAAGTGGAAGGATATAGAGTTAGAAAAAATGCTGGTGTGTAATTAAATATCTTTTTCTCATTAATAACATTGTACACAAAGTTAGACTATCTGTTATTTAAATAATCAAACTCTTAATTTCATGCAATAATATTTTCGTATTAGGTTGGGGGTAATGCGAAAGCGAGAGATTTCTTTGAAAATCAGCCAGATTATAACCCTGAGATGAAAATACAACAAAAGTACAATACGAAAGCTGCATCAATGTATCGGCAAAAGGTAAGTTTTCATTTCAATATAATTCTTCTATTGTATATTTTACTTTATGTCAAGGTCATATGCATTGCTTTGGAAGTCATGTGTATGGTCAACTTTTTAGCATGTGACAGTTCACAATGGGTGCAGGTAATCAAAGTAAAGCAATTTTAAATTCTACTAGAAGGTCATATCAAGTTGCTATAAATTTTTGTCTATCATTGTAAGTAGAGGAGTTAAATATTTGTCATGAACTATCACAGCACTCAATTGGCAATATCTGTTTATCACTGTGTAGATTATTATATTTTGATCTTTTCAAATATACTTAGAAAGTGTTATGTCTATAATTTATTAGATAACAGCGCTTGCAGAGGGCCGAAGTTGGAGCCCGTCGGATTATAAACCTGAAGTTATGGAGAAATCATCAGAGTGGAATCAAAGAGATTTCTATAGCTCAGAACACAGTACTCTTCCAACAAGTGGCTCTGACAACAATATTAGTTACCAGTAAGTATCATTTCTTAACATTCTGTTACCTATAGTCTGCCTTCATTATGACATCATGTAATCATCGCAGCTTTATATGAACAAACTGTGTACATTCAAATTACTGATAATAAATATTATGTGACCTAATTTAACATAATTTGCATTCATCCTAATAGTTTTTCAGTGAGGGATCTAAAACCAGCAGTCAGCGTTCAGCATTAACCAAACAATTCAAATAGCAGGAGTTAATAGGTAATTCCAAGCACTTACGTGTGGATATGTTGCAGGTACACTTTGTAAATTTAAACTGTTATTAGCAAATGTGTAGAATTAAACAACCGGTGAGTTTTGTTTTTATGGAAATATGCAGGATAACATATGATGTTGGCTATCAAGAGGAATTGAGTGGTATTCGTTTTATTTGTGAGCATCTCGGTTAATATTTTATGTAACCTTTGACACCAAACGTATTGCATCCAGGGAGAATAAAGTTACTATCATATTTTCACCAGATATAATTAATTTAATGAACATTACACATATATGACATGACCAATTTTATTTAAATTTTTTGTTATTTAAAAGAGTACTGGGAGTTTTTTCACCGGTTTTTTCTCCCGGTCTACGAAGGCCTGAAGGGTGCACAAAGCCTAAGTACTGTGACTAAAATATGACCTTCATTGAGTGTATGTATGTACCTTATAATGAATAAAACGACTTGAATTTGAATAGAAGTAAATTTAAATTCTTAATCAGCCAAATCAATACCCAAAATAAAAATGTTAACATAACACTTAACTTCGTGCACTGATTTATTAGGTTTCCAACACATAATCACAGATGAATTCATACTATTATTGTATAGGATCCACTTCTTATTGCAGGTTCCAATTCTCTCAAAATCCCTTATTTTCTATGTTGATTCATCAACTTTGGTATCTGATTGGATGCAAGCAATGGAGTTCACTCAGTACGTGAGGTATCTGTTTGTCGAAGTTCTCTATTTTGCTGCAAGTGATCCAGTATTAGCATCAGCACCAATTAAACATCCCGTGCTAATTCCTTCCCATGATGTACTATGTTATATGAATCTTCCTCCATCATGCCCTTCAGTTCACCTCAGTTGGACACCTTATTTTATGCGTGTCTAAAGTTATTTGTATAATCAAAACAAACATAAAACATTATTTGTTTCTTTATTTAAAATATAGTTGCTGCGATAAAATTTGTTTTGCATAATACTGAAAGTCATAAATGTAGTTTACATTTCCTGTAAATCGCTATAATTTTTCAGACAATGTTGTCCTGAATTACTTTTCAATCGCCGTCTGTGTTATTATTTTTTTTAACTTAAATAAATAAAGATTCTTTTACTTTAAAAAAAAAAACGTAACATCACGCCTGTATTCCTGTATTCTTTAACTTTGTTTCATCGAAATGTGAGTATGCATTTCTCGTTGATGTAAGTATGCATGATATGATAACTTTCTTTAGAAGTTATTCCACAAACTTTATAGGTTATCACAGATGTCATCTTTATTTTACAAGAAAGTACTTAGCAGATAATTATTCAGTTTTTAGAAGTCAATCAACAAGTGGTCATGAACAACTATTTATTCTACAATTAGTCAACATAACATAGTTAAACAACACATTTTATTGAAGGACAAACAAAATAACTGAAGTTAAGGTTAAATTACATCGCAGAGTGTTTCTTCATATTCAATATTAATCACTAGAGACGGGACTATATGCAATACTAATAGCTTGATATAAGTATGAAAATGTGCATGAATAACACTGAAACTATGCATGAATAGTGTTAAAACATGCGACATTTTATTTCCAAATAAGCCTATGATTAGAAAATATGTAGTTGCATAACATGGCAATAAAATTGTTAATTCTAAATTATCAACACTTTGCCACATATTAAATTTAAATGATAAAGTTCCTTGTGAAATAACTTTATCATTTACATTTCATTGTAAAATAATATAACTACAGTTCAAGTTGTCCAATGAGTTAACACTGATTAACTTTGAAGAGGTATGTTAGGCAACTTTTCTTCGTAGAGTGTAATGGGAGCAGGGGTCTGAAGAAATATTCACATCATAGATAAAACCAGTTTATTTACATTCACCAACTAACACTATGCTATTGAAATATTATTAATAAACAGGTGCTCTCTGTGCACTATGCCTTGCCGAAACTTGTAGGAATAGGCTTAATATGCAAATGCATATAATCCGGTCTAAAATCATTGCATCGTGTAACTAAGTGAACATGATACTTAGGGTTTTTTTTTGTTAATAGTAGCGAGTATGGTAGCGGACGTTACACCGGGTTTGGCAACTCGCAGAAACAGTCGCAGTCCACACCCATGTCACCGATACACAGCGGCAACGAGGTGGTCGACAACACACTTGCCTCCCTTGCCTCGGTACAAGCATACCTTTATTACAACCCTTTGTATATTAATAACTTATACTAACATACACGGTTCTTTGTGACTGTTGCTTATTTCACATTATTTAAACACTAACGATTGAACTTCACGAAATAGGTACAATTCTAACACTTTGTATTATTTAAGCACAATAGTTTTACTAGAGATTTTATATCCTCTTGTAATATTGTCTAAGATTATATTCGACTATGTCCACGTGACGCTTCTGATTTGACATTGTTTTTTGCTCAGGGCTGGTCGATTTTTGCGACATCGGTGTCGAAGGCCGCTCGGTCTGCTACAGAGAGTGCAGTGCGCTATGGAGGTATCGCCACTCAAAAAGTTTCCGAAATGGCATCTACGGTCACTGAAAAGGTTCGTGGCTATTTAAAATATAACCGTCTTTTAATTTTTATTAAGTTTAAAATCATCAAAATGTCTTTTGTTAAGTGGCTTCAGGTATGCTATTTGACATACACGAGTGGCCGTCAATGACATACCATTACTACAACTTTGCTCTTGTTTACAAATACTTGTGGTTTCGCCTACTGATAGTTCGTTACTTAGGATTATATGTTGGCTGAGATTTAAAATTGTTAATGATCATAATTTTATTGTATTCAACGGAATAAAAACTACACCACACCACACCAGAGAAATTTATTAGACTCAGCGGTTGACCCTTCGATGAGCCAGGCACGAATCTATGAAACTGTAGACAATAACAAAGTTACAGTCTCCACGGAGCGTCTCCCGAATAGATTTTACGCAACACAACTTTATATTATAGAAAATCAAATTTAAACTTCATGGGACAATTTCTAGAGTAGTGTCAATTACTGGCTTCCCGTTCAGTGCGCGCCTCGTTATTAGTTCACTTACTCAAAGTAATAGGGGCTCGCGACGATAGACGATTTATAAATTGTATCCGTCGTACGGCCCGTGCACTGCGCGACCTTGTCGTGGAAATGACGACGCAAATATCACGTACCACAATGTCATGCTAAACTGTTGACATTTATTTAACGGTCCACATGTGTAACGCGACAACTTTTTGGGAAGGTACTCACTAATAGTCCACAACTTACGCATCTCTATGTGACAGGGTTCTTAGTACATACATGTATATCCAATGATTATAGTTAATTATATCTATTGTTATTATTATTATTATAACGATGATAATGAACGGTGCAGGTGAACAACCGCGGCGGCTGGAGCTCGTTGAGCGGCGCTAACGACAATCGTCGTGCCAGCAACTCCAGCGGCAACTACCCGGCCCACAGCTACGGCGCCATGAAGAACTCCACCTCGGAGCCCTACTCCCAGTGGTATGTATATGTAAACGTATATGATTTCAGTCTTTATTAATTGATACTGCTGTCAACATTTTCGATGCTATTTAAAGCCGTAAAGCCTAATGTTATTCATATACATTAAACGAAGTAAACGTTTATAGCGTAGTAGTTTGAAATTCCGCCTCCCACTTCGGGGGTCTGGATGCAAATCGTGGCACGCATCTCTGACTTCCTGCGTACCTTTTATAACTTGAAAATATAAATATCCCTTGCTATAACGGTCAAGGAAAGCATCGTGAGGAAACCGGCACAGCTAGTGTATGTTATAGAAATAGGTAATTTTTTTCTGAAGTGTATGAAGTTTGCCAATTCGCATATGGCCAGCGCGGTAGGTCTTAAATCCTCTCACTATGAGATGGGACGCGTGTCCGGCAGTGGACCAAAAAGAGTTTTTTTTAAATATTATTATTGTTACATTTCAGATGATATCCAAATCTACAACATGAGAGGTCTGTGGTAGACATTTTCATTTCTAACTCATTATTATTTTTATTAACAGGAACGAACAAACCCAACCGTGGAAAGATTCTGTCGCGACGCGCAATAATCTGGATACTCGCGATCTGTCCACTGTTGGAATATCCAGCCCACCTCCAGACATCAAGAGTATCACTATCAAGAAGAAGCCAGACGATGACTCTTGGGATTGGCTCAACAATTAGATCTGGTGAGCCGGCTCCTGTGTCTCGAAACTCGTAAAGCCACGTATTCACTAGAGGACAAATGATGTCTGCAACACAAAGCCCGGGAACGTACCCGTACTGTGCGACCCATACTTTACAATCCCCCCCTCGGCTACCGCTCGAAGTATACGCAAAGACATTGCTCCTTAGTTTTAACGTTGCAATTCATATATTTTTAAATTATTTGTTTAACGACTTTGGATTCGAGTCTTTTTTTCACCGTTGCCGCGTTTAAGATGTGTAATATAAAAAGAGTAATAACGACATCTAGCGCACGCTGACGCGATAATATTCTTCACGACGTGGCAGGTGATAACGGCGATACTTCCTTCTTCGATTCTAGTTCATTAATTTCTAGTGTAATAATTAAATTTTTGTACATTTCGAATATTTACTTTTGGGTATATGTTTTTTTTTCTTTCAGAAAGCATCTCAATTATTTCGCGGAAGTTTCTACGACACACTGCTGCCGTGAAATCGGAAACATTTCAAAAGTAAGTTTTGCAAATAAAGCAATAATGTCTTTCGGCGGCTTATCATTATCCTATTAAGATTATAATAAGTGTAGTGGATATAGCCGGTCACAAAATCATCCCTATATTATGTATGTATTTCGTGTGCCATGACGCAGTAAATAAATGTATATTAATTTACGTAGATTGCCTTCAACGCGTTGCATTAAATTGTAATCTCATAAACAACTTGAATCCCTTTTTATCTGTGTTCAAGAAACGTGGAGGTTTTACATGCGGTTGTATTTTTATTTTTGTTACCGTAGAACTTAACCGTCTTAACCGATTTGGAAAATTCTTTATTTTTGTTTGGGAAAGAGTGCGTGCTTACTTCCCGGTTAGTTCCATCGGTGTACCTTTTAATGGTGTCAGTTTCAATATTGACAAATGCACGTACTTTGTGTAGTTTTCGTTATTATTGACAGCGAGCCGCGACTTGAATCTACGTTTCGATTCAATATGCCTCAAGGCGTTACAATCTTAAGATAAGCATAACGCAATTGTAAAGAATTCAGTAAATTTTCTACAAAAATCATTATTTATTAACGGCTAGGACGTGACGCTTGGAGTATTGTTGCTCTGATTGGAAACCAGTAAGCTAGTAAAGAACAGTTTGTTGCATTTGTCATTAGGCTGGTTACAATCTAGAAAAAAATGTTACCGCACTATCACGTAAACTTGAAACATTTCCGCCTAAAATCAATTGGCTCCCGCCGTAAGCTGCTGGATGATATGTGTCATCTTATTGATGTTGATGCTCTGTGCCTATTTATCTGTCTAAGTGATAAGATATGTCCTAACGTAAAGTCTTTTTATAAAATCTACACAAACAAACACGAGACAACCTGCACATCTTTTAATTGTATTGTTCGGCGATTATGTAGCCAGGAACTTACTGTTTTTCGTAACCAGGCCGATAAACCGGTTTCACACTTTCATAGATTCCATGTTTATAGACTTTTTGATATTCGATTAATTGAAACAAATAGATTAATGTAATATCTTTTCATGTATGTCCTATTGATATGATAATGTTACGTAGGTCCTATAACTTTTATAAATTCTCATAAATACTTGTTGCGTTGCCATTGCCAATTTAATTAGATAAATTTGAAAATGTAATCTAATATTACTCCTATAAATTGTACAATATATAGGACTGTAATTTAAGGTACTTGAATCATTAATATTCACTGCTATATACGTTAATGTTTAAATAAATAATGTCACGAAAACTATTATCTGTTGCACAGTATTCACGTATTTTATTAATTGTTGTTTGCACCTGTACTATAAGTAACAGTTTACATACGTCGCTGAATACAGGATATGTAACTGTTTTAATTTTGGTATAATGTATAACAAATAGTCCCATGAGAACATTCTGGATTTTTTGGGATTAGGCTTCAAACTTTATCATCACCGCATCGTCATCATGGTTCCAGCGAACAGATATTCATTGGATACATGAATTAAAAATGTACGCAAAATATCTATTATATTTAGCTTTAGATATATGTTATAGTTTGCACTTTACAAAAGTATTAGTATTCATATTATAATTATAAATAACGTTCAATTGTATAATTCAACAGGAGGCTATGAAATTATTAAATATTGAAGCGGCCAATTTGATTACTTTAGAGAAACATTCATCTAATCATATCATCTCATTGAATATTGCGATGAAGTGGTCATTTGTAGATGTATTTCAATTAAAGTAATCGGTGAGAGCAATATTTTAGGTCTAAAAGTATATTAGGTTGATCACTTATAAATTACTATGTAAATTTAGTCACGATGAATAAAACCCTTTAACATAAGAGAATACGTGCTACGATGTGTACCTACAATGTTGTAGTAAATATTTCCATCGAGCCAACCTGCGATATACATCCTGCGTTTCCGTGTATATACATAAGTCATAGTCACATACTTCATACGATTCATTATTACACGGCGGAGACATTGGCTGATCTCAAAATCAATTAGTGAGCCTCTTGATAAGTAACGGTAGGTGATTGATCAGTTTTATTAATGTAGTTATGTATTTCGGTTTTTTTTTTATTATAGAATGACAGGATAATCTATTAGTTATTTATTAGGCTACGGAAATATATTTAGATTTGAATAAATTTTACGCCTAATATATTAAAGTGCGTATTACAGAACTCTTATAGTACCAGCATGTAATGTTAAAATTTCATAAAAAGCAACATATTTCCTTAACTTAAAATATTAAATGCTAGGCCAGCGGGTTTGTTTCGCCGGAATTATACTTGCACTTAGTATTTTTACATACCATACCATTTTGAGTAATTTTTCGAATAATTTTTGAATCAGTTTCCGTGACACGTGGTCAAATATAAAACTTACATTGGCCCATAGATAAAATAAACAGTAATTGTAATGTATACTTCTTTAATTTCATTTCATTTCTTTCATTACTCTTAATCCTCACATAAATTAATCACGTATCGGTGGACAACAGTGTCGATTGCTTCCCTTCAAACGTCTAATGATCAATCCATTGTGCTTCCAATTAAACCAAACAACGAAACAGACAACCTGAAGTCGGGACTGTCCCGCCCAAAGCAGGCCGTCGTTATGTAATACACGTCTGTCACTTCATTGTAATCATTGACTTGTGATGCTAGTTTCATTTTATTTCACAACAATTTAAATGTAACCTTAATAAAAGCAAATGGCACACTATCGCCACTGCCTTAAAATTGTTAAAAGTATTTATCTTGACTTTATATAGTAGTTTGTGCCGGCCTATTTATGCCAGCAAAAAAAATATTTTTTATACTATTGTAAAACGAAATGTCAATGTTATCTGCTATTGTGACGTGTTGCTAATATCTTTGTTCACAGTAACAATATATTAAGTATAGCATGTAATATAATTAAGTATTATGAAATTAATTCTGTAATATCTTCAAGGAGCAATAAAAAATTTACATTGGCTTATATGCGCGTCCATTATTATTAATTAGCTTTATTAATAAAAAACTGTTAAAGCTATATTTCTTTATATATTTATATCATATGAAATAAATGATAATGATTGGTAATTAAAATATTATTAAGAAATTGTCAAATTAAATAGGTTGAGCAATAAAATATTTATAAATGGATAAATTTGAATAAAAATTGATTTTTCTTCTGTTATATCGGGAATAACTTTGAAGTGAGATGTAAACATTCATATGTTTTTATTATACTGAATGTGACTTGTGTTTTAGTTTTTCACATTATTGCGAATCCCACTGGCATGATTTTAAATGAAATATTGCAATATTTCTGTAAATAAGTTTACTTTTAGGAGAATTGCTACGCATCATTACGTCGTAAATTTATTCGTAACGATATTATTAATATAAATAAGCAATATTTTAAAACTTATGTAGGTATAAACGCATAATCGACACATAAACTGGACTCTGAACTTGGTTTATGTACAATATGTACATTTATATGTGACTTGGCAACTTTTAAGTTTATATTTACATTACTATGACGTTTGAACTTCGAAGCTGTGTGTCATCAAACGCAATTTAATTATTACTTAGTGATAATTTAAATCTGTTTTATGAATATATACAACATTTTTGTTTATTGTGTACTATGATTTTCATGTAAAAATTAATGATGTATCATTTTAAAAGTATCATTTTATTTTTAAATT
The DNA here is from genome assembly GCA_018245935.1 of Agara belti belti. NCBI lineage: Eukaryota > Metazoa > Arthropoda > Insecta > Lepidoptera > Hesperiidae > Agara > Agara belti. The sequence continues at coordinate 16,447 of DWEM01000622.1, forward strand.
AATTGCGATAATCAACTGATGTCTGTGAAACAAAATGCAGTACGCTCTAAGCGGCGTAGCACTTTTAAATCTTGAATCATATTATACAACATACATTAGTACGTGTTACAAACAAGTAATAATTGTGCTTTCGTTTTTTATCCATTGATCATGATAATTGTGTAGCTTATCTATTTAATACAAAGCAATAAAGTTATAATATTAATTAGATTTATACATTTTAGAACCATTTAATATTAAACTATAATACTTTTGTTTTTCGCATTTAAATAAAAGAATATGTAGGAAATTTATTCTTTCATTTCTCACCCGCCATATTTGAAATGACATTGCGTAGCACATGTCGCATGCTTATTGGAATACTGACTAAACTCAAAAAAGACGATTTTTGGGAAATCGCAAAAGAAGATCTTGCAATGAGGCCTTATCGTATTTGTTGATGAATAAAATTAAAACTAAACTACTAATTAATTATAAGTGCTAGTATTTTGTACATTTGATTAACTATCTATTAGGTCACAGTAAGAAAAGATCTCTGTATCTGTATGTCACTAAATTTTAACTTATCTCTTAATGAGTCAGTGTACCATTAAGCATGCGATGTAACGCTATCTTATTTACTTACGTTTAATACAGTAGATTTCTGTAAGCTCGAATAGAAAATTGTAATAAACACCGGCATAGGAAAGTCAACGAGTAGTATAAACATCAATTAAATAAGGCAAGTTCTGAGTAAGGGGCTGTTATGTCCTACAGAAGTGACTAGGGCAACGTACTTTTTGCTATTTGACGGCCGCCGCTGCCGCGATAGGCCCACTGACTCTGAAGTACTTAGCCATTGGATATTGATTAAGGATTTCTCAATCTTTATAAAAATGATTAATTAGATAATGTCGAAGTTGTTAAAAAAGGGAGGCGCAACAAGTCTTGAATTTAAGTATCCTTTCAAAGATTCTCAATCAAATCGCTGTCTCTGAATTTATAACTCATTTGGCATAAATATATGACAGTATAATTTGCCAATTACCTAAGATAGAAACAGAGCATAAGTAGCTAATATAGAATATTTATTGTTTTTTACATTTTCGCATTATGATATACTAGCTGTGCCCGCTACTTCGTCCGCGTTTGAATTTAAGTATGTAAAATCTATTCGGATTTGTACAAACTTTCATCCCCTACTTTGTCCCCTTAGGGGTGTAATTTAACAAAATCCTTTCTTAAGGGATCCCTATGTCATAGTAGCTTTATGCATGCAAAGTCTCAGCCCGATCGGTTTAAAATTGACAAAGTTTCATACAAACTTC
>DWEM01000623.1:0-17753 GCA_018245935.1 Agara belti belti
AACGTAAGTGGTGAAATGTGGGGGTGTACTACACTCCTCTGCCTACCCCTTCGGGGAATACAGGCGTGATGTTACGTATGTCGCGGTTAAATTGTATCCATCGAGCAATGAGCATTCTATTTAGGTCTGAAGTCACCGTTTCGTGTACGTATGTCGCTTTTACCGTTCGGGGAGAGTGACCACGTCGTCGACCACCGTTCCTGGACGCGGATTTTCACCATTTCTGCCGCGATCCAAAAATATGCGCGTGTTTATACGCTTAGATACAACGATGAAAGCCATTTTAATCTCGGCCCCCGCGTAGATTTCAGCCAGACGTTTCTTAATTTCGGCGACCTGAAATATAAAAAAATAATAAAAATAATGGCACAAAGGACTTGTACGTTTGTGTGAAATATTATTGAATACAAAAATTACCTCATGGCTCATTACGTATGGCAGTTGACCGTCGCCGACGCCATCGCGATAGATGAAGATGCGACCCGGTAGCACACCTGCTCACAAGAATAAACCATGTATACGTGAAAATTGTTTTGATTATATCCAATTTACAATTGAATCTCGAAAGTAAGATGGATGCGATCGCGTCGACTAACCATTTCTCTCGCGATATTTGGACACGGCGGCGGTGATGTTGAAGCCCATGTGAGAGCTGAGCTCCTCTCCTGAAGTATGCGCGTTGACCGCGGTGTAGTATTGCGTCATTTGCCTGTCGAGGGTTGCCACGAAGGCGCCGAAACTCTTTTCCTTGGTGCGCGTGTCGTGGCAGACATCGTAACCGATTACCATGAGCGTCGGCAAAGGTATTTCCACCGTCCAAGGAGCACCACCGAGCTGTTAAAAACATAATTGGGTGAACTTTTTTTTTTAATAGACATGTTTTACTAAAAGTTGCAAGTTATTATTTATACGCTTATAATTCTTCTCTGTAGAAAATACAGATAATACTACCTTACTACTTTCTCGCACACTTTTTGAATTTGAATTACTTTTTGAATTTCCACAAATAAGAAATATGCGCCCTAAAGGTTTTGCAATGAACATATTGTTACAGAGCAAACTATTGAAGCCGCTGGGTTAGTTTCTCTCCAGTTACGATGTGTGTGAATAAATTATATTTGCATACTCATATGAGTTTGTGAATACTATAATTAGTTTTAAATGATATTGTAGGATTGACACCTAACTAAGAATATTTAGAATGAGATCATAAATCATAAATGAATATTTGCGAAATAATACGTAATACTTGATCATTAAAGACTGTAAAAACGTTTGTAGACAGATACCTTACAATTAATCTGAATGGCAACTTTGGTGGCAATGGACATGGCAGATTTGTTGGTCATATTATGAGCACACACAATTTGAGTGGGCACAGCGCGATCCACTGTACATTTCTTTTTGATTGCTTCATATCTGTAATCAAATTGATCAGTATTAAAGCATATTCCTTCGGGTAACTCTTAATATCTTTGTTTAGTAATGAAATGCTAAGACATACCGGTCGGAGAATTTCCTAGCAAGAACACAGAGTATTATGCTTGGATTCTTTCTGGCAATCACATTCTCGCACATGTTGGCGTAATCCATATGAGAATCGCGTTGTAACGTCACTAGAACAGATGAAACATGACAATTATTAAGGACTTATGCATCATGTTTTCTTTATTCAATAAAATGGGTTTCTAACTTAGCCCACTATTTATTTATTTATTTATTTATTTATTACGTTCATAAGCTTGATGACTAATAGAGGTAACCATACGATCTGATAAGCAATAACGAATTAGGATAAATTTAGAAATGTACACATGAGTTCATAAGAACCATGAAATGTGTGAATACCAATTTCAGGTCGCGGTAAATGGAAGCCTGCTCCAGCCCCTGTCTTCAAGATGAGCTTTATGAAGTCCTCTGCGTCGCGCTGCTGCCTCATCGGTGTGATCACCACCCAATAAGTAACTTTAGCCACCGTGAGCAAGTTCTTAGATCTAAAGGCGGAGTTTAAACGATTGTATTGTGCATGTTATATCTTGCTTATTACTGGGGTATGTGTTGATTTTTAAGACTCACATAAGAATAGTATGTTAAACTTAAAACACATTCATTTCGCCAAAAATACCTATAAAATAAAAATGTGCTCTGTGGCTGTGTGTGTTCTGTGGCTTTCCACAGTTCCAACTTTTTACAGATCGGGATTATTATTACACTATGATACTTTTAAGAATCACATTCGATACTTGTTAAATAACCTAATGACAAAACCAATTTATTTCATTAAACTTAATGGTTTTGTATAAAAAACAGTATTAGAACTTAAATATCTCGTTGTGTACCTCATATCTCTGGTCCAGCCCTCCGTTGTATCTCCAGCGGGATATTTTGCATTGGCTTGAACTATATTTTCGGGCGGTAGCTGACGTCCTTTGATTCTTACAAGTTCTGTAGATAGTTTTAATGACCAGGCCGCCATTTCCTGTGACAGTAAGACCAAACTAATAGAGCAGACAGAAATATTACTATATCTATAGACAATATACAGGCAGTTGCCAATAAAATAATAATTTGAATTGATTATCGTCAATTTGTATCGAGGGTAAACTAAATTTGTGTGCCTAATTTGGCTATATGCTTTAAAATAGAATTTAATGAGTTGTTGTTAAAACTACTATAGGCGTCAGAATCATTCGAAATATAACATTAATCTTCTTGCCCTGAACATTTGGTGCATCAATTTAATTTGAAAGGAAAAACAGTTAAGTGTCTTCTATAAAAACAGAGTTGCAAACTGGAAATTGTAATGCATGACAAAATTATGCAGGCACAATAAAACTTGAAACTTGCAGAGATCATTTAACCATTTCTTAGCGACAATTTACACAACATATGATATTTTCCATCACTCGATACTGTAGCAAAATAGTCATTATTTCTAATCATTATCAATATTCAACAGAGAAGAACAGTAAAAAACATTATACATAATCGGGCAATATGTAACAGAGAATGAAGTAAACAATTGTGGATCTTACGTCGACCACCTCCTTAGTTTGCGTGAACCGGCGATTGAAGTCGAGCAGCTTCTTGATGCGCTGGTCGGGCCCGATCTTGGTGTGCACGTCCATGGAGCGCATGAGGCGCACGTTGGCGCGCATGTCGTCCGACAGCCCCGTCTGGCGACACAGCTCCGGCACCAGGTACACCAGCTCGGGCATGCCGGCGCGGATGTCGCGCGCCTTCGACCGCGAGATCAACAACGGCTGGCCCATGTCTTGAATGGTTATGTTGTATTTCTGCAAGAAAACAACAAATTGTTCGAAACTCTGCTTCCGGCAACTCTGAATGGTTGGAACGTTTGAATCTTAATTTCTATAACTTTTCCTAACTTTGATGGAATTACTTTTTTCTACTTCAATTGCTTTTTTCTTATAGGGATTAGTGAAGTATAGGAAAAAGAAACCAACCTTTTTATAATAATCAACATATGAAACGGCTTCATCTCTCATCTTGAATTTGGACTCTGGATTAGCTGTCCACTCAACATCATCTACTCTGTAGGTTTTTTTGTTATAATCAGTCATCACAATTTTACCTGTAATATAAAAAATGCAACTAAAAGAACTTATATGTGAATTTTATTTGTGCTCAATTCTATCATACTACAGTACAAAGTCAGCATCAACTATAGATAAATTATTGTGCATTTGAATTTTTTTAATTAAAATATTTAGTTCACAATAGAAAATAAATAATCATTTTGATATGAATGAGCATTATAAAAAAAATTGATTATGGAAATGATCTAAATAATGAAACTTACATCACAGTTATACAACAAATCGCATCATTCTTAAGACACAAATGCTAATATACTGACCACAAATGTCCTCGATGAAAGCTTTTTTAAAGTTGCTGCCCTTTGTAGACAAGTACTCTTTTAGCATTTGTAATACTGTGTCCAAGCGAAGTACCTATAGAACATATGTCAGTTGCATTTATAAATCGAGTAGTTTATTGAAAAGATATGGGTTTTCAAAAGATATATCCTACTTTGTGTGCTATTTCAGTAACCATCAGAAGTCGATCTTCAAACTGATTAATTGTTGTCTTGTAACCAGGCCATATTTGTAACTTATATTCCGGAATGTCAACCTGAAACGGAATCATAAAGAAAAACTGTAAATTGCAATACCAATATATATGAAATTGTTAATTTCCACTTCTTCAATACAGATGTTAGCATTACTAAAAACAATATTAATATTATAAATACATTTTTATTACCTTTGCAACTGGATCAAAAAAGTCCCGACCGACAAGCTGCAGTTGAAGGAGGTTGAAGCATTTCCTAATGATAATATTGAAAATCTGAATATAGTGGTAGTCTCCTGGACAAACGTCGCACGTGAGCTGTTGAAAATGAATCCATTAATGTTATGTCTTACACAAAGGTAATATTAAATTTTATCAATATATTTCAGTTTGTCATTGGTGTTCTTAACATATTTCATATATAGTATATTTTAAACAATTCCTTACTTTTATCATGATCCTTATTTTTTCACCATCGGCACGGTCAGAATATAATTCCATTGGATCTGGGTGCAATCTTTTAACAGTATACAGTACTGTTCCATCAAATAGATACCTGGAGGTTAATTTGAACACTTGAAAAAAAAAATTATAATCAACAAGCATTGAAAAGTAGCATTTTATTAATATTAGACTACAAACATAGATAATAATATTTACCCTCCAAGAATTTTGTTGTGAACACGTAGTAACGCCTTGCGTACAAACGTCCTGTCTTCGTCCGGAGACATATCTACGTGGTACTGATGGAGCCGCCACTGAGGTGTGGTTTGCACAACAAAATAGTTGCCCATCAAGTCCAAAGGGGCACCTGTCATGCCTGTGATAAAAAATAAACTATGATCACTAATTGTTGTTCATTTTATAGATATTTCAAATAATTTTTTACTAATGCATACTACTGTGTTAAAGATAATAAAGAATATTATTATTATTATTAAACCCATTTACTATACTATTAGAAAACACTATTACCTTTTTTTGAGGTTACGGTAGCTGGACGAGTGCGTAACACAGTCATTTGTTCTGGCAACACTCTACCACCACCCCGGCGAGAGCCACGGCCGATAACAGTGGAGCTAGAATCTCCTGCAGCAGAAGCCTGGGGTTGTCCTGTAATACGACATGTATTTTTTCATTGTGTACAATATACAACTTAATTTTTAATACATACATATAGTCACAGTTATTTCATAGAGATAGGTAGACTAAGGAATTTCACTGACAAACTTTTGCCTCTTTTACTTTCTGCTCTTTCCACATTCTACTCTTATTACAACATGTCTAATATTAGGGATGAGCTAATATATATCAGTTATACTCATAACACACATACTTCTTAATGCTTTTATTCCTATTGCACAAATTTTATATTCATTTTGCTTTGTTACACTCAACATTTACACACATTAAAGATGGAATCAGTATGCCTTATGCCTTGCATCTCGGGAGACATTCTGGCACATGAGCTAGTGTATCATGTATTCTGTTGTGTCCAATATTTCTGTTGTGAAATTCTGTACAAACGTTTTAGTTATACAAATTCATGCACTTTATACTGTATTGCCTGGCATATGTAATGTTTCTAAAAATTATCTTGAAAATGTATTATTTAATAAAACAATAGCCATCATAAATTCACAATAGTCATTAATATATTTAGGAGACTGATTGATTGTTTACCAAGATCAATCTTCTGCATTCTTTGTTGAATATCGATGTCCCCTGGATGATCGTGAGTAGATGATGTGGGGCGATGAGAAGCCCGTCCGGCTTGGACGGTGGGAGTTGGAACTCCTGCTCTAACTGGCGGGGCCACAGTCGGCGGGCCCCAAGCGGAAGGCGGCTGCGGCCGCGGGCCTGCTGGCGCGGGTTGCTGCTGCGCAGTTGGCGGCGCCTCTCCAGGCCGCCGAGGAGGAGCGCTGCCATCACCCCCTCGTCCTCCAGCCCGACCTCGAGCTCTTCCCCTTCCACGCTGTTGCTGTTCAGACATGGTCCTAACCTGTAATTAATAAACAGATGTTTGTAAAATTTCATGTAAGACGCAAAAAATTAAACTGCTAACATTTTCTGAATAATTTCTTTTTTAAGTTTAAAATTCGGAATATAAGGCTTGTTTGCTTAACGGGAGTTCTACACGATTACTATTGTAATTAAAAGAAGTTGAGTATTTGGTTTGTTCAACGTCAAGCGTACCTATATTTGTAATTACCACGAATTTCTTAGTTGTAATTACTTCACGGGTACTTTTACAATAAAATTAGTATCCTACAATTCGCCAAGAACTTGTAATAAACTGACTATCGTATTACACGATCGTGACAAAAATTTCTCCACTTACCGTAAGCGACAACTTTCAACCCAATTAACACGGAAAAAGCTGCTAAAATTATGAACTAAAAGAGCTTAGTAGTGTTTTCATGGTTGAACTCTCTAACATGGCGCTTTGCGTTTATCAATATGTTTCCTTTGCAAAACAATGAAACGGGCGCACTTGTGATCATATGCGCTAAGAACGTAAGTTTATATGTCAAATTTTAGATGACATACCCACCTACTACCTATTTAAAAAAAAGTCGGCAAAAGAGATTCTTCATATAATTCACACTTTATATTTGTGAATAGTTTAGTATGTAGTCCATAAAAGTAACAAATCATATCTCAACACATAACAAATTATATAACCCTTATTTATACTAGCCAAACTATGGAATACAACATTTAGCAGTTGATTAACCAACTCATGTTACAACTGTGCAACTGGTTGCGCCATATATACGAATTTTCATCCGACTGCGCATCTCGGATACACTTTATTAAACTACTAACTTATTAATAACCAGTAGTGAGCAGTAGTTAGCATGTCAATAATTGAACTCCAAAAATTTCCAAAAATTGAACTCCAAAAAGTTTTTCTTTTAAGTAATTTTTGTAATCTTATGTATCTTTAATCATGAATATAAGCAGTTTACATAATTAAGATTGGATGCAATGCTTTATGTGATGAGAGTAGCAAACAACAGTCATAAATGGCCACTGCCGGCCATAGAAATTTGCTAGCAAACTCGACTGAAATGGTCAACTATAGTTTAATGAAAAAATATATTTTAATGAAAAAAAAAATATTTTAATGAAAAAATTATCATGTCTACAGAGTTTAAATAATTACCACACTAACTTGTCTGACCTCTTTGTCCCAATTGTTAATATTACTAAATTTCCCCCAAAATGGCTTAGTATTAATATTATTATTATTATTAGCAAACGGTACAATTTCAGGAATGCACATTATTTATTATAAGGCTATGTTCATTTGTTAAATCACACTGACCCGATTTGGGAGGTGGTAGAACCTGTATACGGTTCGCCCGGGGAGCCACACCTATTTCTACTGTGAAACAATTGTTATTACAATTTGTGTTTCAGTGTGAAGGGTGTGAAAGCCGGTCCATGTGTATACCAGAGGCGACCATCTCAGTTCTCAAGAGTAGTGACTCATCTGTGACAGACCTCTGATAGGGAAGATACTAAAAAATACTAACTGCACTTACACTAACAAATACTAATTTGACTAATTTTACTAACAGTCCCATTCCTGCAATCCTGTTACTAACGAATACTTACCAACTAATTCTTATTAACACCTATTAACTGAATTCACACTAACGGTCCCATCCCTACAGCCCTATTAGAGGTCGGTCGGTCTTTTATATGGAGGTCCTCTCATAGTCACTAGACAGCCGATAAACATAGATAGGTATTCAACACCCAGACACAACACTCAAGCTCACTACACATGCTACTCCTGATTGGGATCCATTCCCACAACAACCGGTATCCCAGTCAGGGTTCCTAGTACCTGGACCAACAAGACATTCAAATATCTCGTAATAGATTTAAACATCTGTTTTCAGTCCGAAGCATTTATGTACTATTATGTTACAATGATATCCAAGGAAGTTATATAGCGCACATATAAAGTCAGTGGTGCGCGCCAGGATTTGAACCCGAGCGTCCGGAGTGGGAACTGTATTTCAAAAATATTATGTAGCCTAGAGACAAGGTGTATTGGGTATGCTAATTTTAGATTTCAGTACCTTAAGAGGCCTAGATTTTCCGATATTACTTTGACACTTTTACACAAATGTTTTTGATGAGATTAGGCATATAAATTGTTTGAATACGATCGCCTTTATACATTTCGTCATGTTTTAATATTCACAAAATGCATTTCCTTTACCAACAATTCCATGGATACGTCACATATGCAGCTAAAAAAACTTAAAAACGAAAAACAATAGACAGCATTCGTTTACCTGTACAAAGGGTCGGATAGACCGGCGACACCCCATCTATTTGAACAGTTAAACGCAAAAAGCCTAAACATTTTTTACATCGACATCGAAACTCATACGTATTCGGCTCACACACGTCCCCTCCGACGAACAATGGCCTGGTAGCGCTCCTTTGCACGCAGGAAACGTTGGACGCGCATGTGTTACGAAATGCCCGACGCTGCCATATTTTAAGCAACTCAAGTCGTAACGTCTGGATGCGATGGAGACAGCCGGCCATAATGGGAGAGGACGTCCTGGTCGGCTTCCGCTCAACAGTTTTGGTGGTACGAGGAAGCACGTGTTTGTCATTTTAGTGTGATGCCCGCTTCCGTGTCAGCGGTAGGTCGAGGGCCCGTACATGGTACGGCTCTGGGAAGCTTTCGGAACTTTTAAACAATACCTGGCCTGGTCGGTCTAGTGAATAGTGCCGTTGGCTGCCAAACTGGACGTCGTGGTTTCGATTCCCACCAAATTATGTGGGGAGAATACTACAGTTTGTTTGAGAATGCGATCAATTAGGCACAGTATGCCATTATTGTTTAATTATTATTGTATGTAACTATCACAGGAAAAGCATCTATAAAAGACAAACCAGCGTGAGAGAAAAACGACGCTACAATATACAAAATAATAAGTTATATGTATACCTAAACTGTACAAGTGCATATATTAAAATGTAGACAGTAAATAAACCCAACGAGCGGTTGGATACTGCCTTATACTCGTAACATCTGAAACCATTAGGAAACTGAGTGTAAGCAGTTCGTAATGATGTTTTTAATGCATTGCTTTAAAGTGCACAACAGCATCACTATGTGTACAGGTTTATTTCGACTATTTTATTGTTTCACTTTTGAACACGGGTATCCACTTGTAGTGACAGGGTTTAAAGCACAGTCTACCACGCTACCCGAGTGCGGATTGAGACTCCACACATCCCAGAAAATATTATACATATAAGTACTTTGTAACATCTCTAAGTTTTGAATTTTCCTCGCGATGTTTTCCTTTATATGTGATATTTCAATTCCAAGTTGTAAAACGCACGTAACTCTATGACGACAGAAGCGAAGATTGAACGCAGACCCCCAGTTGTTCAAAGTTTCAAACCACTAGGCTCTCACTGCCGCTGTATATAGGTACGTCATACAAATAAAACTCATGCAATTGTTACATCATAGTTCACAGGCTGTCTAATTCGGCCGCGTGAGTGGTTGTAGTCCTCTTGATGCAGCACGTAGCTATTCAAAAGCAGCCTGTTACGAGAGTTCATGAATGGGTGTGATGTAACGTGTGATTCATCTCTTAATCACATAATCACGCCCCCGACCCCGCGCCCACTGCGATTATCCTAAACGAGATAAAGTGTACTGCTGCTTTTATATACCTACTGAGAATATCATCGTGCGTAGATTTAATAATATAACAATAATAACAGGGATCATTCAAGGCTATCTGATGCCAGATTACGCAATGAAATACCTGTGTTATGGTAACCGGACAACTGATATCTTCTATTACACCCAGATACAGAACATAGTAAATGTGTTTAGAACATAAATGTTTGTGATGGGCGGGAATCGAATGGCGGGCTACCGTGTAGCCGTAGCTTAATAGCGAGCACACTTAGTAGCGTCCTAAGATGGAGCAGCTGTGCCCACGAAACGTTTAAAGAAAAATAAAGCAAGAAAATGCTTATTATTTAGATGTAGATGTGCCGAATATTTTTCACTACATCCAAGATGGACATTGAAATTGGACATGGAGGTCCATCTCATGCTACTAAAATGAGATGGTGCGATCACGTGTCAAGGATCGTAGACAACAGAGTGGCAAAGAGCAAATTTTTCAGAGTTCCGTTAAAGAAGCAAAAACGTGGTGGCCAGCACTTGAAGCATTAAGATCTTTAGAAAAGGCATTTTCTCAACAGCCTTTTCAATAAAATAGAAATAATTTAATAACAAACAAGTAAATCGTTCTTCATGTTTGGAATTTCTTTCTGTCTATTTATCATACCTACATATTTGTAACGATTATACTTAAGCATCCGTTAATCGACTTAATCAATCCAAATACCAATGAAATTCACATATCGTATTCGCATATCAATTTTTGGGTTCTGTTTCATTTCATTACCTCAATTTACTTATTTAAATACCTCAATCTACTATGAGTACATTAATTAGGACTTAGTTAAGTAACCTTATAATTTATATTGTCTCTGACTAACATTAAATTAAAAATTTTGTAACGTCTTCATGTGAAAATACAGGTCAATTTCACGCTTTTTAGCCCGTTCGATATGCCAATGACAGAACCATAAGATAATTAATGTATTTGACATTTCAGTAGTTTAATATAATTATTAATTTTTTTAATTAATGCTGAAGGACAGATAACAAACGCAGTTAATATTCAATGTTTAGATAGAGCTTAACGTTTTAATTTTTTATAAATTAAAGGAGGTAAAGTGAACTGGCAAAACAATGCCAGATACCTTATAATAAAGTGATCAAGTGACGGAAGCTAAACGTTAATTGTATTCAAGTTTATTCAAGCTACAAGTTATTGTACAACCGCGGGCCGTCGCGTGCACATATTTTCGCGTGCCGACGCCATTGTGGGCGCTCGTACGCGGCTCGAATGCGTACGTCTTATGTCGAAATTATTGGACATACGGCTTGGAATTAGGGGCGTTTGTAGAATGAATCATTATGTAATTTTCCTTACAACTGTATAATTCGGTATAAACGAAATCATCTACAAATGTCTACAACTCTTATATAGTAAATTCTGCGCGTGCTTAGAATTTAATACGGCATCTGTTACAGGGATTCATATTGTTTAATTCTCTTCGTATTAATTCATTTATTACAGAATTTCTTTGCGTGGATAATTGCATTAATTTGATGTATTGATATTATTATGTCGTTAGGTAAAATTATATGCAACTGTCAATATCCGCAAGCTATGCAGAAAACCAGAATCGAAGCGTTCACAGTAGGTAACTAACACGTGTGTTTTCAACCGGTATTGCCAATTACCTACAAAAATAAAGCAATGACACTATTTATAAATTGACAAAATAATTTTAAAATAAATCTCAGAACAAATGGGCGCTTAATTTTTACACAATTTAGAATTTCATAATTAAAAGACATTTACCATTTACACTGTTTATACAATATAAGTCTAGTAAATTTGTAAATACGTAATACCTATATACTTAACCGAATATAAATTTATGCTACGCTCGCCTTATTAGGTCTTTAAAAAAAATACTTGAGTTCTAACAATAACACCACTATTTACAAGTAGTCAACATACTTGACAGAATTATCACCTAGCCAATTGTCATGCATCCAGGAGATCAAAATAATTTTTTATCCATTCCGGATCTGGGTTTTTCTGTATCTGTAGTACCTACTTACATAATGTGTTCGGCGCCAAAAATTTTACATAGTAAAAATGTAAATAAGAGTAGAACATTTTTGTAATTGTAAATGAATATAAAACATTTTTTATTTACCGAATGGTTTATAAATTATAAGCGATTTATGGGTTTGAGATTTATTATCTTTTTATATGATAACACAAGAATACTATTTCTGTCCTGATTTTTTACTGTCCTTTATTAGCACAGCTTATTTAATGAACAAGATTTGAATAAATAGGCTATGTGATTTGATCCTTTGTGGCCTGTTCGCACTCGTTGTGGTTAAGCACACCATGTCACAGTGCAATTGAATAAGCTTCAAGTAAAACCCCCATTGACATTAACCATAGCAGACTGTGTTGGACCGCTAGTACTTCCTATGTAATTATAATCATAAAATGATAATGATTATAATTGTTATTATTATTATAATTATTTAGAAAAAAAGGTAATATAAGACCACAATTTAACAAATTGTTTGTATGTTATAAAAATACGTCTGAATTAGAACATTTTTTTAACATGATTGTCCCAAACAACTTGTTCGTTTATACGGATTTGAGTAGTTTAACTTTTTTAATATATACATAATGTAAAAAAACATCATAAAAATCTGGAATCACTTCTATAGGTAACTAGATCATTGATTCAATGTTTTTTCATATGGAAAAATGTAGTCTAAGCCATACCTACGTATATAAACGAAGCATTACGGTAATAACCGTTACGGAGACATGAACGCCCCACGGTTTCATTCGCATCGAATTTTTATTATTTATTCGAATTATGCGTAATTTTAAGAAATTTTCAATTTTCGTATTGGAATCGTAAATGTTTCTGACATCTCTTAAAAGATAGACGGTTGTAACTTGTTATCATGTAAATAACTATAATCTTTACATTAAACTGTAACAGACACTTAAATTTTATTTATATGTAAGTATATATTCATATGTTTAAGCAGTCAGGCTCGGCGCCACTCTGGTTGGCTTTTATTGATCACATATCCCTCTCCCTGCATGCTATTGCACCTAACTAAATCTCTACTGGCGTCTTTTTACACGAAAATATGTAGAAAAAAAATTAAGTTACAGTCATAAGTTAATTCTAATCTTTAATAATAAAAAATGACCCTGAATTTTACACATAATGTTTTTTTGCTCAGTAATTGTTTGCTATTACACTTAATTACCCAATTTTAGAGCAGATACATAATATGTTTATTTATGTACATTGTAACAACCAATCAACGTGAAAAACGTTTTTAAAGTAACTAAAATGTATAGGATCAGATAAGTTAGACTGACGTACAAGAAAAGATTACGTAGTGTTTTAAGAAAACATTACAAGTTATAAATGTAACTGAAATACCTTATTTTACTACGAAGAACATATTTAGAAAAAAACAACTTAATATCTATGTTACGTTTGTAGTATATAGCCATAGATTTGAAATATTAATCATTATTAATAACAATTAAAATGAGTCTATTTATTAAGTTTTTTAGGTTGTGTAACTCTAAAGGAGGGAGACTCTAAGGAAGGAAAAAATAAAATTCGTAATTTTTATTTTAGAAAAGCGCAAATAAATTTATTAACTTGTTTCCAATAAAATACCTATTACGTAACCTATTAAAAAAACTATTATGTGACGGATTGAATTGACAACGCTCATCGAAATGACAATGATCGCAGAGCACAACTAGTGTTAAAAAAATAAACCTGTAAATAAGAATAAGGAACAAACTTTCAGTTGTCATCGTGACTGCTTATTTAGCGAGAATCCATTTCGTATTCGTAGTGTTCCGCCGCCATTTTGACATGTTCCCGCTAAAATTGCCGACCTTGATTCTTCACGCTTACATAAATTTAGTATAACATATCGTACTTTGCAATCAATCAATATGTTAAATTACATTGCATTTGGATCAACTGTATTTTAGAAATCAATAGTTATACGAAGTAGGTAAGTAGGTCCCACAAATTATAAAATGATTTTCATAGGCTTAAGCGAAACAAATCGAAAATAACTCCAAAGATTTCTATTTGTCTATTATCAATGCCTAGATTTAATTTGGTACAGGTTTTTTTTACAGTGGATGCAACCGTTTACAATAACAACAGTAGTTTTAGCGCAAGCACAATCCAAGACCTAGGTACCTAAAGTTTCGTAATGCACAATTTCGAGACAGATAATACATTCTAGTGGAATACACTTACACAATTCTAGCAAAGGAAAAACTACTGGCAGGAAATTTACAATTTGTCATGAATTAATTTGCATTTGTAAAAGAATCACGAAAACAATTGTATGTACGAATTACCGCCTATGAAAATAGGACGTACCGTTCGAGCAATTTATTTTTATGAACGTACCCAACAAGGAGTAAGATGCATCATAGTTGCGGCATACAGTCCTTCTAATGTATTTATAAATGTTTTATTGTTTCAATATTGTGGTCCAAATTTGTCTTCAAAACCATTTATTGTGAACGTCCGATGAACAATCGACAGTTGGAATCCATATTGGAACCGTCGGTCACCGCACGTCGGCCATATTGGAAATTAGTATGCTTGACGCGTTTCCCGCCAAAGACATTCGTGCCTCACCCAACTCTGAATAGAAAGAATCATGATGAAGGAATTTATGTTCGGTTTGTGTATGTGATTCGTATGATATACGATGAATAAATAATAAGGGTTTCTACGAATAAAATTGTTTTAAAATGCGTGCACAGTTTTATTGCATATCGTAAAGCGACGCTCGCCGCAGTATATAATACAGCCACATTTGCATACCGCCGATATTTATTCATAATAACACACTCTTATATACGGGCTAGATCCTCCCTAGGCTTACAAAACACATGTAGAAAAAAAATTAACAGGAATATTGATCAGGTTATATTTCAATTCAATTCAATTCCGTTTTTAGCTATAAAAAGGTACAAAGTTTATAATGCTGATGTAATATATTTCAGCAATCAATTAACTTGTGAATAGTTATTGGTTGCCAGATTAAGCGTGTACAATGCTAATATGTAAATTACAGTGATTAAATTATTATTACAAAGATATGTTGACATAATGCTTCTTTACAAAACGCGTCTAATGTGAATATTGTGCTCATACTTCCAATAACAGGAAGGGAGAGGAGTCGCTGTTAGGCTATTATATCTAATTCTGAAGACAATTTCAGACCCATAGGTCCGAAGAGTTTTTGAAGGGCCGGGCTACGAACACAAACTGGAATATTCCAGTGTTACTTATAATGCTTGGTTACTACAAAGCGTGCTACGATATAATGCTTTGTGCAAGAGCCGTCGCAATATGCGTTTTCACACACGTGTTTCATTCGTGTAACAAAAGCATATGGGGTCAATAGACCACTTGCGAGTGCAGCACGCACTTGAGTCTACGGCCTTTAGGTTCGCGACTCTCTTCACATCCACAAACCTTAATTAAAGTCCTTACTCATAACTAGGAAATCATAATACAAAACATATATTCGTCGAACATTTATGTCTTAAAGTTAGATATAATGCAAGTTCTTAAATAATTATTTTGAAATATTATACATTACAAAATATATGAAATGGAAGACTGATAAAATTAGTAGGCAGCAATTATAAGATATTTATTTGGAAAAACAATAAAAATATTTGGTACATCAGATAATCGATCGGCTTAACATTGCGCTTCTCCTAGAAAAGCGAAACTAAGCATTGTAATTTACTTTATCAGTGTATACTTCTTTCAAAGTACAAACATCGCTTAATCTTCATTTTTAAATTGATAAAATAAGATTTATTAATAAATCATTTACCGTTTTCATTTCTTTAATGATTATGATTACATCAATGGATAATTCCAAACGAAAACTCCCATGTCACCAACGAAAATACAAACAAAATAAATATGTCAATGTCAGATTGAATTGAAGTTTCATGCCTGTATAATACAAAAAAAAGAATCATTAGTTTGTTCTTTGTTAAATATTAAAATTTGTGAATCAAAATGCGAGATTTTACTAGTATTTTGAACATCATATTCATTATAAGCGGCGGTGTGTTAACATTTGTGATTTTGTTTATATTTGCGAAAAGGCAAATAGCGAGGTTTGCGCTTCGCTCGAGGCGAGGTCCTCACGTACCCATAGGCATAGGGGCGAAAAAAGCAAGTATATTTCAGTCTCATCACTTGTATAAACATAGATCCCTCCTGAGCACTGAAGGAGGCGTGTAGTCATTACGATAGTCGTACATTAATTTTGTCTTCAGCGTAAATATCCGAACTTCTGAACTTCGTAATCCTAACATGAATCGTGACATTAGATTGGGGGACGCACAAATTATATCTTTGACATCGTACCCACTGGTAAGGGTAGCGCGGATTGGCGGAGATGTTGGTTCTAATCTAACCAGTTCGCTGAATGTTTTTTAAACAGCCTTAAGGCCAGCGGTGAGGTGCACAATTGTTACCAGTTAGTAACAACTGCAACCAAGTTAATCTTAATGTACTCTTAGTAATATGGAAAGACTTACAGCCCGTTTGTATATGTATATATCGATGAGGTATTTCTTCCAAAATTTCTGCTTTTTTTCAGTAATTAAATATGATATGAAAGGAATGCACTCACTTCTGTACCTTCAGGGGATGCAAAGTGATCTCCTCTAGATCTCTAACAGCAAATTAGTATGTTGTCTGCTAATTTATATTAAAATATTTTTAGTGTTTAAAGAAGGAAATAGAACG
The DNA here is from genome assembly GCA_018245935.1 of Agara belti belti. Classification (NCBI taxonomy): domain Eukaryota; kingdom Metazoa; phylum Arthropoda; class Insecta; order Lepidoptera; family Hesperiidae; genus Agara; species Agara belti. The sequence goes on from DWEM01000623.1 coordinate 16,624, forward strand.
CAGGATAGAAGCAGTGCCGAGGATTATGTATGAGCCGAGACTCCTGAGCACCGAGCCCTCTCACTACATCCTCGAACCCCAACAGCCTTATCATTATCGATTCAGAGCAGTTGATGACATCAAGACTTTGGGTGAGATAATTGTGTAAAAACTAGCTGTAAACCGCAAACACAAATATACACAATTTTGTTTTCTATTTGTTTTAACATAGTTTAACACAATTAGTCCCAACTCATTATATATTTGTGTGTATGTTTAGAAGAAGAGATAGCTCGGCAAGATCCAGGTCTACGGCGGCGGCCCAGGGAGTCGTTGCGCGCGTTCCTCCTGTCGTCGCTGGCGGCGCCACTGGACGGCCGCGGCCAGAAGCTGGTGCACCAGTTCTGCGACGCGTATGAGTGCGCGCGCCACCACCCCGCCGAGTTCGGCGAGGACGAGTACCGGGCGTACGGGCGATTGCTCTTGAAGCTATTGGATGCGTGAGTTGAAATACGGTTACATGCGGTTTAAGACATTTATTCGTTCATAAAGATTTACTAAGTCACTTATTGGGAAAATAACAGTTGTAGTTACATTAAAAATTCGTAAGCCAAACGGCGTTTAAAATGACACAAATGTATCTATTATTCTTTTATTATCGCACCTTTTCCCTGAAGGGGTAGATAGAGAACACAGAGTGCCAAATATGTCAAACGCATGAGGTTTGGGAAAGTGTTACATCAGACACTCTGTCTGCGTCCACAGCGCCCGTCTGCTGAAGAGTGTGGGCTGCAGCCGAGGCGCGCCGCGCACCAGCCCCGCGCGTCGCCCCCCGCGCCCCCGAGCCACCGCACTCGCCCCTCCGACTGCCGCCACCAACCACTACACCGCCCTCGAGGTCACTACGTCTACACATACTTTTGCTTGCATTCACATAGTACACACTCTTATACTCAGGATTTATGGATCATTTGAAGCAAATGAGTAAATGACTTTATTTCCCTATGATGATTGTCAGTTATAAAAATGTATAATGGTCACTGTATATTCATAACGTAACATCACGCCTGTATGCCCCGAAGGGGTAGGCAGAGGAGTGTAGTACACCCCCACATTTCACCAGTTACGTTTAAGTCCCACAATGGAATAGG
>DWEM01000624.1:0-17749 GCA_018245935.1 Agara belti belti
CTCGCGTGAGTAGGGATGTGACTTGGAGTGGAAAAAATCGAATACTAAATAATCCGTTTTCTCTCTTTCAATTAAATTGATTTGTAAATAATCGGTTAATTAATTGTGGAGCAACATACAGGCTACTTTTTATCCTAGAATTCCCGCGGGGTCGTTATTTACGCGGTAAAAAACTTTGTGACACATTGTATTCCACGCGGGCGGAGCCGCGGGCAAAGCTAGTTACCAAATATGTATTTTACACCAAATTAAATTTTTATTTTATTTCATGATTAGCTTTTGCCCGTGACTTCATCCACTTGGAATAGTGAATTTGGGCAGCATTTTAATTTTCTAGGATATCTTTACCTATTGCAAATAATACAGATACAAACTGCTGTGATTTACTGTAAGCATGTTTGTTTTGTTCTTTCATACTAACGTAAATAGTAATTCTCATCTCTGATTTAATCCCCATGTAGGTCGAAAGTTCAAAACGCTAGGATTATTAATAATTATATTTTATGAACAGCCTATATGTTTGAAAATGTATCTCTTAAATATTCTTAATAAACATTGATTTTTGGTAATATGTAGGTATTAGTTGTTCGTAATAAACACATAACATTATGTACTGCATATGCACAAAGCTCGCTTTTCTTTATACATTTGGATTATCTGGAGTTTTGATTATCCGAATGCCAAACGACAACAATTAGTCTAGTTAATCGAGTTTCTACTATAAAAGAATTGCCAATAGCAATTAGTAGAAAAAATATTTCAATTATAAGCTAATTATGCCAATCAAAAAAAAATACAGATATAGCTTCAACTACTGCTATATTTATATAGATACTTATGTACAAAATCCTATCCTTACGATATTAAGTGTTATAGCAAAACAAATATTTATAAACATAGATTATGCAAAATGGAATCCATTTATGTGGTTTTTCGATAGCGCAGATTGGAAGCAATATAAAATTGCGGCATAACTGCGTTTATCAACTAACTGATTTTTCCATATGACTAATATATATAATGTGTGTACAAAGTTTACCATTGCTTGGTTTCCGCCTCGTATACCATCAAAAGGGTTGTAATCGTCCAGCCCTTGTGTCGCATTGTTTGTACTACGAGCCACTTGCTGAACAGAGGGATCCTAAAAAGAAATTAACAAAATATGTCGAGTCTAAACCACGATAACAAAATTCTCATTATCCGAAAGATTACTTACGGCAAATGGATTGTCTATGGTTGGGTCACTAAATGGATTATCCTCAAATTGAGACATGTTTCTTATTTATTAACGCCACTTTACAGTTTATTGTATAACGCGTAGCACAAAGAAATTCCTCTCACTGTATTTTTAGCATGAAATGCGATAAATACAATAAACCGACACAATCGGGTGACAGATTAAATCATTGATGATGGTGACGAAAAGTGACATATGGTATGTGTTGCAAGAACATACTAATAATTAAAAAAAGTACGATTAATTATGTATCTATGTATTTAAAAATTAATAAATCGCATTGGAAGAAACGGAATGCAATGGAGATGGATAAACGAAACACTTCTATTTTTTAAACGAATAAAAAATATCTAAATTTCTATTGATATTCTATAAATCGTTTGCCCCGGTTTTGTATTAACGATGTATAAAGTAATTATCCCTAATATTTGTTTATATAAATGTACCTAACAGGATATAATTAAATTTCGTAAGCACAAGGAACGACCCTACTTCGCCTTTAAATGTGAGCTGTGGCACAATATAATTATTGACATACAATCGTAACGATACTTTTCAAAGCTTTACTATACTCAACAATACATTACTTATACTCAACAATATTTAAAATATGTTAATTAAATATTCTAGCAGTGTGTTGGATTTAATAAAATGTTTATTGCTAATAAAATTACTTTCCCTTCTGGAAAGATAGGGTAGAGGTTTGGAGACCAAGATCCGCTTTGGGACAAAGCGCCAGAAGAGTGGATGAGAGAGTGTACTTTTTCTTTGACAATAATGCAAATCGATTGAAAAGTATGTATAACATCAATATTTAAGTTTTATTTGTTATTAACATTCATTTATTTACGAACATGTCTACCATCTAACAACTGCCATGTCAAAACAAATTGTTAACGTAATGTTTCAACAGATGGAATCACTGCGTTTTAGGGAAAAACAAATTTTTGTCACGAAAACAGTATCTTTACTATTTCTAGCATGTATTATTACACAAGCTTTAAAATGGTGTTTAAATCATTAATTCTAATAAAGCATCCATGGAGATCTAACGTACCTACATGAGAACACTTTTTAGAAATAATGTAAAGAATGATTGAATAGCTAGCACAGCTGAGCTGGTAAGCCCATAAAGGCTGGGGATATAAGACGTTGAGCGTCTTCGACATACATTCAAGAAGTCGTTAACTGGTTGGTTAGTTGAAAGGCACTAGATGTAGATGTAATGGCCATACCAATACTAGAAACGATTAGCCGTTGCTATTAAACAATATGATTCTGCTTCTTTTCAAAAGTTCAAAGTTTAAATACTTTTTTATTAAAGACTAAATTACGATTACGCGAAATTACGATTTAGAAGAATATAGTCTACAGTTAATAATAAAGTAACATTCTTTACGTAAAGTTTTTATCGATATATTAATCGATAATCGATTTCATATACAGTATAGTTCTTTTCGTCATACTATAATAATGATTATGTAATAGGTACCTACGTCATTACAGATCGACGATTATGTTGTAGTTATTTTCTGTATGTTGGTATGTATGTTGTAGAACGAAGGCGAAAGTAGTTTTGCGATTGGCAACTCAATTCAATTGTCAGTTTATTGGACGGTGCTGTCAAAGTAGGCAGCTGTTTACGTTTTGTATCGTTATTTTGCGATCATTTTGCACAACTTTTGTTATACCTTATTGTTTTATGCTAACGCCTTTACGTCGATGTTTGTATGAGCAGATATAATTGTGATTTATCTCTACCAAACGAGAGCCATGTCAGATGTCAAGAGGTGAATAATTAAAGTTTAGTGATTTGTGTATAGCGTGTTTGTGACCGTTTATAATTTTGTTTGGATTTGGTGCCATAAACTTCAACGGTGAGTACTCAGTTTTGTATATTCCTTTCGGACGGCTCCCTGTATGGGCCCCGCTTACACCAATTCTCAATGGGTAACTTGTCTGATGGATTTAATGGTTTTTCTTTACAGTATTTTTATTTACAAAAATAATGCTTAGAAATGTCAGTGAGTCAGTTTGCGTAGTAACTGGTATGTGTTTTGGAGAATTCAGCGGTTTTGTGTATTGTTGAGAGGCTTGGTGCGCGTGCGCCGGCCTGGGGCGAGAGCGACCGCGGCGAAAGTTGTTCGCTCATGATACCTAGGAAGTAACTGAACGCTGGTCTTACCTCACTCCGCATAATATACGACTACATGTGTCTCTTTCCTTGCAATATTGTAAATATGATGTATTTCTTATATTCTAATCTATTAAAATTAGTACACATACTCCTAGATACATACTATATAAAATAATTTATATAATATATTGCTTTTGATACATAATATAAAAGATAATGTTATTTAATAAAGATTTACTAATTTCAAAACATTAGAATTGTAACATTACCTTGACCTTTGGTTGTAATTGTATATTGAAAGTGTACCATACAGTAAATTAAATACAGGTTGTATTTCATGATTGTATCCCATTTCAGAGGTATTTTCTATGATGTGTAAATATGCAGCTGTATGACTTATTAGAAGATTAGAATTATAATATATGCAGTAGTATAGACACACTAGGCATACTGATATAAAGTTAGTTATATGGCCATATAGCTTAGCCAAGCTGTAAGGTGTGTTTGTGAGTAGGGGAGAAGCACAACATATCTAAATAAGTTCAGTATAAAGAAATTCACTGAAAACTGCATGTCTACATGTTCAGGTGAAGAGAATCAACAATGATTTGAGAAATGTCAATAGAAATTTAACAGAATTAGGTGTATGTTAGTGCAAAGTGCAGGAGGACAAAATATACAGATGTATTATATGTCTAGAATATAAGAATTCAAATGTTCAGAACTTTTGTCAGATATGCTGTCACTTGCGTGTCATAAGAGGGGACTGAAAGGAGGTTTGAAGGGTTATCCAGAACGGGATGTGCTAGGATACCATTGTAAGCAGAACACGGCACAGGACAACACACAAGTTTCTTGAGCAGATTCTGAACAGGGAAGCCCAGCTGGAGGTGCTTCTTACTAAATGGCAGCACATAGTTATTTACGATATGTGGAAATACATGTTTGATTATGTTTCTCTCACTTATAATAATGCCACATGTAAATAAATGTAAATTTTCATGTTTCGAAAGGAACGTAAATAACAGCTCAATCTGAATCGCATACACACATTAAATGTATGGAATTAATTATGAATTAAAGTAATTTTTGTAGCAAAGATGAGAGATCTTGAATCTAGTATCTATAGCTAGGATGGCTTATCAAGCGGTTTAAACTCATTGTTTTTGGGTCATAATGTATATTGAGCTTTGCTGGAAACTTTTGGCGCTCATCGCTTTAATTAAAATGACAGCATTTATTAATACTGCCTGTTGTAGATAAGATCCACTCATAAAGCAGCGAACAGTCCAAAAAAAAGCCAAATGTGGTTTTTATTTCTGACAACATTTAAATTATTGTAACATGCCTTTATTAATTCTATAGTCATTTGTTATGTCATGGTAAAAAGTATGATGCCATTTAAGCAAATTTGGGTATCTGTTTGGTCATTCTGATAAAATGCTGTAACATTTCATTTACAATACATAATACATCTATCCTATAATATTGTAAATGCGTAAGTGTGTTTGATTGTCCTTCTTTAACATCTAAACTGTCCAATGGATCAATGTGATCTTCGATATGAAGATAGTTGTAGAGCTGGAGAGTGACATAGGCTAAATTTCTGAAAATATTTCGTTTCCGCGGGAAGATAAATTTCAATCAAACAAATGCTATAGAGGATGTTACGGGCGAAATAACGGTATGACGTGTGAGCAAAATAAATTCTTTCGGCCACGCAGGCTAAGCCGCGGGTAACAACTAGTATAATATAACTTATCATGTGTTATACCATTTGTTCTTTTAAATTCATGTGTTGGTTTCGTTTCAAATTTTGGTTTACAGTCATTTTGATATAATAATATAATTTGGATAACACGACAACGTTGACATTTGTAATTTTTAGCTATCTAGTTTATATATTGCCGCGTTTTCGTCGCGACCCATTTATAACTGTGATTCTATCGTATTGATAAATATCGTTATTTCATAATATTTATCATATTTTAATAAATCTTATGACGCTGCTCAGTTCTGTATTATAGAATAATTAGGACAGTAGCATAATTACCAATATAATAATGTCAAGTTTCCCAGCGTAATGTCTAAGAATATATTATTGTCGCCTCTGTGTGGAGTTATCAATGGTGATAACCTTTAGTTACACGGGCCGAGCTAGGGTTTTTGTTACAATGGGTAGACCTCCAAATCATTGAATGTGTGTAATAAAATAAATTCATAATGAAATAAAATTAATCAAATTAGCTTACATATAAAAAAGAAAACGTTTATATTCTCCGCTAATTCAAAATTCGCCACAAAAAGTAAAGATGTTTTTTGCATTACAAAAATGAATTTTTAGAATGCAGTAATGTTTTCATGACTTCGTAGGACGCGCCAGGTATTAACAATATGTTTTAACTGACATAAGAGTTGTCACGTTGTGGACATCTTAAATAAAAGTCAATAATAACAATGACAAATTCGTATAGATTACATATTTACTTAAGTAATTCTAATTTTATTTGTATTATCGACAAAGGGAAAGTATGTTTAGATTATTAACCTTTAACATTGTATTTTATTCCAACATACTGTGAGAAATATTTAGTAATATTGTTTTTAAAGAAGTTTTGTATAATAAAATAAAAAAGTTCTAAAAATATAATTATGATTCTCTTTCATTATTATATTGTTTGAAAATTCTCACGGATTAATTAACTATCCATTAACAATTACCATCACTGCTTCGCCTGATAAATTATAATTTTGAAATAAAACAATTTTTTAACGAAATGTGTTACTTATTAAGTGCATACCACGCGAACGATGTTGCATAAACTATTTAATGTAGAACTCGTCATAAACTAAAACACTTCGTGAGTAATGGTTTACTTGAACAATGTTTTACGAACCATTTAAAAATTTATTGTCATAATTTAAACTCATTTAAGTATCAATTAATTATGTTAAAATGTTAAGCGAAAGCTTGTAAAAGCGTCGTAAATGATGTTTAAAACTTTTATTATTGAAAGTAATGTAGTTTTATTATAACAAATAAGATTAATAAAAACTTTAGCGCTAAAAGGGAAAGAATCTACAATTGCATAGATCGTTGACGGGCTCTTATTATATTTACTTATCTTAGGGTTTTGTATAACCAACTTCGATGAAAAGGTCAGTTTTACGTTTGCCTGGAGCATAATGAAACGATGTGAAAATGCGTTATGTAGGCCACATTACGCAAAGAACCTCGAACTTTCCAGGCCAATGCACCCGTATAGCACAAGTTTGCCGATAAACGGCACGCCGGCGTCATCGTGACGGTGTCGAATGTTGAATCTCTGCGCGAATGGCATATCTCATCGTGTTAAATGAAGTAAAACAGCCAACCGTCTTTATTAGTCGATTGATTTCCACCGAGGCTAATGGGCCGACAGGTTGAGCACGAGCGCTCGCAGGAAAATGTACCCTGTAGTTCCGTATACTTCAACAAATAAAATGCAATTGTGTTATAATTATTCTATTTTCATAACAATTAAAATATGCTTTTGTTAAGGTACATAACCACTTCAATGTTACACAGGTTTCCAAAAAGTTGTTTTTTACTTATTAAGTAAAAATTGCCCGCTGGAAACTGGCATCTCGTTGTTGTGACAATGTAGAAAGTGTCGTAAAAGTTGTTCAATGGTCGCTTATAAAACCATTACAGTCCTAGAATCGAGATGCACGGTGCCTATTCCTCTTCTGTTAGAGTAGTTTTGTTCGCCATGGCGTTCCGGGCAGTTTGAAGTGTTTTTTTTCCAACACTCTCCTAAGTAATAGAAAGAAAAAGGCAAACCCATTTATACAATAACTAGCTTTTGCCCGCGACATCGTCCCACGCATATATTATGATACAAATGTTATTATACATATAAATCTTCCTCTTAAATCACTCTATCTATTAAAAAAAACCGCATCAAAATCCGTTGAGTGGTTTTAAAGATTTAAGCATACATAGGGTCATAGGGACAGAGAAAACGATTTTGTTTTATACTATGTAGTGAAGAATGCTGTTGCATATAGGGCGTATTTAAGGAAATGATAAATCTGGTTAATTTAATTCGAACATTTGATTTTTGTGTTAGGCAATACAATATACCAAGGTTTTTGAACGGGCGAAAATATCCACTCACTTTTAAATCCGCATGGGCGTAGTCTCACCGGCAACATTAACTTCGGCAGCAAAAGCGATTACTTAACGCCATCAAATACCGTACAGTCACTTTTCAATAGTACTTGTGATTTATTAAAAAATATTCGCGGTTTGCTTATTATTGTTTTATCTTTCTTATCAAATATAAAAGGCGGATGTAGCGAATGTGTAACAGTAATTATATTAATTCGTAGTGAACGGTTAACCTTGCCGGTGGTTGGAACACACCGTCTACTTGAATTGTAGCTAACAGTGTCTGAATTCAAGGTTTCGTAACAGTTTTTGTTAGACTTTTATTGTTCATTCGACCTTTCTTATCAAATCCGTCTAGTTCATTCGATATTGTTAACTGAGCTGATATTGATATGTGCAATATTCGTGGAAACCGAACTTGCTTCGCCGCAATATTGTCTCATATTTTGTCATCTATATATATTGTAATCATCTTTGCCATTACTTAATCGCGTAGCTTTCGTGTCCTCTTCGATATGACTTCTAGTTAAATTACTATTACTTCTGATTAATTAAACGTGATGAAAATGAATCGTGATTAACAGCAACCATCTCTATCACCTTTCTCAGCCTCAATATGACCTTTTGTAGTCCAAATGTACGGTTTGATGATTCCACATATTAAATATCTGTAATCATCATATAATGGAAAAAGACCTCCAAAATTAGCCAAGATATAGAAATAAACTGGAACTTCCTTCAATCAGTAATTATAATACTTTCAGTGGTAATCTAATGAGATGATGATGAGAAACTGTGCAGTAAAATCAATGGATGGATGTTACTACACAGTTTCTTTAACATGCGAGTTTGCAAAATAAACACTATAAATTTTCTGCAAGGGACTGTAATGAGACTTTACCAGAGTAATGCAGCTAAAGTAGCGAGATTTATCTTCCTTACAACTCCACAGCTTACGTCCGTGTAATCCAACGTTTTAAAAATGTGTCATTTGTAACTTTATATAATGTGAACCGTATTTTAACTCAAAGTTCATCTAAAAATGGATTTTCAACCCCGCCAGAAATAGCTTTGTTAAATTATGATATGGTAAAAAACCTTTTATCGTTTAAGACAAAGATGCTTTGAATTTTTTTATGAACTCAAATAGAATTTGTCTACAATTTGCGCCTGTAGTAGCGCTGACTATCACATCGTGAAATATTAAAGCTCTAGAATTACTCTTTTACTCTACAACTGAGAACTAGCTGTCTCGTGCAATAGGGCTTTGTCACGGTCGACCCTTTTGTGCCTAAACAATGTGGATAGTCAATGCAAAGTTCGCGTAAGGCTTTTTACTTGTGCGACGTTTAAAAAAATCGGAAGGCCTGTCATGTATTAGGCTTGAAAGGATTATTTACTCTCTGTTTTAAACCGACAATATGTAATTGGTTTCTCCGAAACGGCTCTAATGTTTTTGACTCGTTACACGTGCAGGAAATGTTAAAGTTTATTGGTAATGTATATTTCGTCTGTCCATGTTAATTTTAGCGACTATCAAATCGCAGTATAAACAATTTTATCGCTACAGATGCTGTGTATTACGCGTTTGGCAAGGATGTGACTATCAAAAGTTCAGTCAAGTATTACATTACATGTTAACAAAATATATAATATATATTTTTTGTTACCTTACATAGCACACTTGATATTGATGGTAAGTGATATTATAACTGGTGGGATTTATAATCAGTAGGAAAAAATCATTCATTTTGTGCAATAAGTATGTACTTTGCCCTAAATATTTTGAGGACTTGAAGTTCATTGTCAAATCTGTAGATTTCGCACATCTTTACCGAATCACTGATGTTAATAAATGAGATTATTTGTGGTACTGGAACCAATAGATGCATTTGTAGGTATTTACATTATCATTTGGAAACTTATTTGACGTGAAGCGTCTTTTATGTGCAACTAATAGCCATGTATTTTTAAATGTTTCTTTTTGAATTGTTCAGTGCTAAAGACCTGCTCTGGATGCGCGTCAACTGTTCTGATACACGAAATGTTCATCACGCCAAGGCTTGCGATTTGTATTCATGCACACGTGTTGGTCTATTTTTGAAAAGCATAACACACAGCTATTATTTCGCGGAACTGTTAGAGCCGCAGATTCGTAGATCAGTACGCCAGTCACGAAACTGTCGTCGCGAAACACGACCTTCCTGTGAGGTCGCGATATAATTAAATAATAAACCTTATCTGTGTGACTTTTGACTTCCGCAAGTTTTGGTTGTCTTTCTTGCTCATGGTAATCTACGTCTCTCGTAGTTTTCCTCTAGGGAATTACCTGATTTAAATTGTGATATGTGTTATTTTTCCACTAATTTCAATATTGTATCTATTCTAAGGTTGAGTGGAATTCGTTAACATAAAACAGAAGTTAAACATGATATTTTTATTACCTAGCATGTGTGATTAACTGTTCGTTACATATAATATAATTAACTTTAAATTTTGCAACGTCAAAGTTAATATGATAAATATTAAAGTTGGTTATAATGTCAAATACCGCTAAGTTCAAAGGACACCAATAAGTAACCTACCTAACAAACACGCCAGCTCTCCCTTTCAGAACCGGAAATGAATGCGTATTTAAGAGGAAAATAAATAACTCCAAGTACTTGGGCTATTATGGAGTATTGTTGTAAATTCTTCAGCATTGCTGAGCTTCTTAACAGTTTACGAAATACTTTCTTATTTGTTTTTTTCTGTTTCGAAAGCTTCCACGGTCTTTGTTGGAATCGTACTTATTGTGGGAACATTTACGGAATTTTTTGCATAGATAAATTTGTTGAAGGATCGAAGACTATCGATTGTGTTTGTGGGGTTCTGCGTATCGCAACTTGCGGCCTGAAATTCCTTCAGCGTTTAAATTTATTAAGATTGAGTTAATGTCGGTAACTAGGTAGAGTACTTATAATAATTTTACCACTTCTTCTACAATACATGATCTATTTATTATAATAAAAAGTAAACACAAAGGCACAGTTAGGACCAAAATATTGTCTGCAGTGAGAGAATCTCGTTTTTCTTGTAACTTCCTAATTTTTTAAAGTTTTGCAGTTTTTATCTACGTTATACATATAAGGAAGTTTTAATGTAGATAAATTGCATTTTGCTAGCGAAAACATTAAAAAGCAAATAGCGCATAACACTGTATAAAAATGAGTAAATCTAAGTCAATATACGTGTCGTCAAACAGTTAACGACAAACTTCGCGATTGACCTCCTTATTATACCACGTGATCTCTCATTTATCGTTACAAATTGATATTTACCCTAATTCCATTCATAGTGAGCGGTTGGGGGTAATGGTTATTCGCGAGGTGAATTATGTCAGGGCTAAAGCAGGCGGTTGTGATCGATAATCCGTTTGTGAAATCTCTCATACTCGTAGGATTCTAAACTTAGATATAATCGTTATATTAAAAATTACCAAACTAGCGCAATAGTTTATTAAACTTCAACGATAATTTTCTAGTCTGATATTTTTTAAAGTAATATGAAAACCTTCAATCTTGATCAAGATTGGTAGCAGATATTCATGGGCAGCCGCGGCCGCTTGTGATTACCGTCTGCTAATCCTTTTACATAACAAAAAAAAGCAGGATTTTTTTATTTGTAATTAACATTTCCGTGCATATTAACCAAAAGTTGTGTGATGCAGATATGTTATCGGAGGCTCTGTGAGGATGTTAAGTAATGTTGTGTTGGCTATAATCCGTATCTTTAAGGAAGTACCTGTGAATAAAGTTGGGATATTAACGCGTCTTACGGTTGATCTTTTAAAAATAATTTCATCGAATGCACAATTTATATGTTACGCCGACGTTGTCATCGCGTGACATATTCGGGGGTTACCTGTTAACTAGTTACTCAGTTAACAGGTAACTTACTCTGGCTTCGGTTACGACCGTTCACTGTTCGACTATCGGCCAGGTATCGAGTTGCGACCCACTTTAATGCGATTGATATAACTCGTGAAAGGCGATACGAGGTGTACACGTGCAGAGATTGGTATAAGTTTGCTCCAACTTTGGAAGTGTACGCTAACACAACGGTTAAAAACATTTGGAATGCATACAGTTAAATATGTATGTGGCTTAAACCAATCTCAATGCAACATAACTCCATATAAAAGTTCATAGTAAAGCTTATTTAATCGTGACTATACGATGGTTGGTTATAAAGAGAGCGGTACAAGTAAGCACGTCAGCTCTGTAAGGATAGACATAGTTGGAACTCTGACTACCCCGTTAATGATCTTGCGTGAACGTATGCCTGTATAGGATGCTAGTGTGCTGTCACCAACAGTGTAAGTAATCGTCGCAAGGAATTTACCTTCAGATTTTCATTATTATTTCTAGAAAGCAAATATAAAGATATTTGCAATGAAACAAGCCCTGTTCAGTCTCGGATGCTGTAAATTTTTGTAGTTAATTAAATAATAAATGAATTAAAAATCAAGTTGTCAATAATTTAAAAATATTGTAAATACCGGTTATAATTTCAAAAACAAACATTCTGGTGGATACCCAAGTAATATAATGCTTATGGAAATAATTTAAATCGAATTGCAATTATTATCGTACAGATACAAAAGGTCATTTACACAATGATTATTAAATAGTACAGTATCTGGCGCGAGATCGTATCTCAATTGTTACCAGGTTTACGGCGGCCTAGACAGGCCTCATTTTGCTTGCCACTAATTGGCCTATAAACACTTATCTAGAACATTCCATCCCCACTTCATTGCTACTCCGAGCCAAATTGCGAACAGAATTATTTGAGAGTTATAGGACTATAATTGCATTGAACGGCATATACGTGACATTCACCAAAGTACTCAATATATTCACCTATTATTGTGTTTGGTAACAAGTAGATGGGAGCAATCCTTTATCAGCAACCAATGCTAACGTTAAAAAAATAGCTTTTTTGCATGAACTTAGTTTCAGAGGGTGTAAAACAAAAAACTCTAGCAATAAAATTGATTCTGCTCGGTTATCCTCTCTACACATTCGCTTAATATTACCAACGAAATATCGCTAAGCTATAAGCGTGAATGACCCCAGAAACTGGAGCGCAGCGCAGGAATATATCATAAATTCAACAATATAAGGTTTCGCCGCAGCTAGTTGCCTTTTGGAATGAACTTCCTTTCAGCTCCGGGAATATGTTCGGCTTGTTTTGTTGTGTTTGCGAGTTAGGAACGGCAAATTGTCGGATTACACAACTCCTAAGTTGCACGGTCAACAGTACGTTGAAATCTTCTTAGATTCGCACTTTATGTGGGTTGGGGTGCTAACGTTCCGTTTTTGATGATCGAAACTGTTTGTAACGAAAACATCATGGAAAAACAACGTCGGCTTTCATAATGGCAATTCTAATAATACGAGTTTGTTGGTGTTATAAATTATGGGCCGCGTTTTGTTTCGAACAACACAAGTTAATTTCTTGAAATTGCCGCCGAGGCGAAACGTTCCAAACTGACAAATTTTTTGTTCAGATATTTTCTTTTACAAATAATAACATTTCAAATGTTTGTCCTAAATTTGGTGATTTATCTTTATTCCATTTTACAAGCGGAATATCCACTCGTTTGGACTTCCTTATGGCACTGTCGTGCAAATAAGCAATGGTGATAATAGGAGTTCAAGATAAGTTTGCTTCGGAAAGATCAAAATTCTTGTTGCTTAGTACTTCGATAACTTTACAAAATTAAGCGTTAAGGGATGATGTAGAACCAAACTCGTGTCAGTAAATTTAGGAACTGCCAAGCACTCCTAACCGCACGTTAGTTGACTCATCCGAGAACTGGTAAAATATGCAGCGCACAATGGGCACCAATACATTTATAAGCATTATCGTTTACTTGTTCACTGGAACTATGATTCTATAATCTAAAAGGCGGGCTCATTCCGAAAGATGTGCTATAAGGATTTAGCTTTTAAGGTAATTATATTGTTTTTAAGGAAGTTTTGTAATATGTATTATAAAGTGAGAGCAATATCAATACGATTTTCTGATTCATTATTATATTGTACGAAAATTCACATCGGTCGCCTGACTATTCCGATAGCTACGAAACTTTGTTCCCGTTTAAAAAAATAATAATCTGGCTGGCATTGCAATTTAAAGCCTAAAATAAGGTTGATACTAAGGGCATTACATTACATCATTAAATTTGAAAAAGTTATTAACAATTATTTATTTAAATTCAATATACGTCATCCTATTTGCTAGGCAATGTTATATTGATGTAGTAAATGTTTCTCTTGTGTATTAAACTATATAATTTGTACAAAGTTATACGGTCTTAGCAGTAGTATAAATAATGGCTATAATATAATTTAAACTCCGTGTATTGATATACCTAACGCGAGTGTAGTAATATACCTAACACGATACCTATGCGATATTGCCTTATAGTACAAATGAAACTCTCCTTTGTTGTGGGTTGTAAATTATACGGCACTAAAACCGGAGAGAGAGAGATGCACCACACAAACTCATTTCCCAAATAAAAAAATTTTATATTCCTTTGCAAAGTATAATATTATTTCTACTTTTATCATAATAATAGTTTCGTTTATTGGTTTAATGGGTGTAAATTACAGCGCAATAATATGTTTATGCGAACAGCTCCCTGCGGAACTCGTGATGGTACTTTATGAAGGGTCATAAAGGAGCATATTCATGGCTCGCGGTATGAATATCTTTATCTACCCAATTGGATATTCAATATTGAGTCACAATGAAGATTTGTTTGAAGATTGTTGAATGAAACAAATGTAAACTCTTTCCTGTTTTAGTTGTTTCATAAGTTCTAAGTGGTATAAGTCATGATGGTATGATATAGGAATGGGTTTCTCGTTGCTAGTAAATTTTGATTTTATTAGTAGTAATGACAGTAGTACAATTTGAATTCTATTGGCTTTCTATGGCTGCAACTCTTTGCCCCTCACTACCAAGGACATACTCCATGTACTCCAGTGGGGATGAATGGCATATAAGAGGAGATAATATCTTGAAACGTTATCTAATAAAGACAATGTTCGATTTGAATTTTACAGGAAATCGAAAGCCGCAGTTGAAAAATTTCCAACGAATATTGACATAGCACCGTTTGCGTCAAAATTCAGTGTTCAGTGCCATACGTTTAGATCCTCGAAGCGAAGTGCAGAATTGAAACCGGCAAGTCGGTTTGCGGTGAAATTAGCGTTGGAAGCGGGCTGCCACTCGTGTTCCGAGGCTTGTCACGTCCGCGTTTGTCACGACGTGCGACTGTTTTTCCATGGTCAGAAAACTCACGTGGACGAGCTTTTACGTAACTACAACCTTTACTTCCTTGTTCAGTGTACGTGAACTTTCATCCTAAACCTGTGTAGCTGAAAAATTTTCCGGCTTTACGACTATTTTTACTTGACATTGTCGGAGGCGAAAATATTTTTGAACATCAAGTACAACTTTTTAAATAACGCCTATTCGTCTTTGTTACATTTTGTCAAGGGAATGAAGGAAAAAACAAAGTTTTATATTTAGCTCATTCTCCCTTACCATTAGCGAAATATGGTAGAAAAGGACAACAAATTTAATGGTAAAATAGGGCTATTGAGAATTTATTCATCTGGGAGTTTCATTAATAGATAAATAATATTGTATCGATGTATGTATGTACCTACCTTATTTAGAACAATGGCAAAAGACGCCTAAAGAAATAAGAGTTACATTTTCATCAGTTTCCGTTGTCAGTTATTGTAAGAACAAGTAATTATTAACTGCTGTATATTAAAAGGCTTCTGTACCTGTACGGCGTAAATATTTCATCCCCTACAGTTGCTACTTCCGACACTTTTGGCAGCAGTTTCGTTAACACAAAAGTTGGCGTGTTTCACAGAGATTCTTGCAAAAGTTTTCGTCTTGCTTTCAATGGCCGACATCGGCGTGTAATTTGTATATCGCCGGTTGTTGCTAACAGGCTCATATCGAATAAGACATTGAAAACAAATTTTTGATTTTTGATCTATCTACCGTATTTAAGAATGAGACATTTAAGTTTCATTGATCTTTATATGCATAGGTAACATGACGGAATGTATAGCCATTTGAACACCACCGTCGGTATTATTAAAGATAATGCAAGGAATATTCAAAGTATTACAAAGATAAACTGGAGGATTAAATACTGTTTTAATTACACAATTTACAGTACATCTTTGTCTGTCTGTGTACAGAATGCGAAATCCGTGTTTTGACGCATTGACTGTCATTATTTCGTTTTATACGACGGCCGCGCCTCGTTTTGGATGTGCGTGAACGTGATGAAAGGCTTTTTGTGTCGTTGCTAGGGGGTAGGATTTATGCGATGAAAAGTTACGAGGGTTCTAGGATATACGGCGCTTGAAGTGTTTCAGGCTTACGGCATCATTATCACATTTACAATACGCGCACTTCAATGATATGTATTTTGTTACGAATGTGCGGCAATATGTGTGAACACGTGTGTGACAAGAGGCGCTTGTCATTCGAGCTTTTCGTTTTCAACTGGTAGTATATCTAAACAAAGGTGAAATATATCTTTTTAATTACATTATGTTCTATCGTTTCGTACCTCAGCACATTGCTAGCAGCGCTTGTTCTTCCGCATTTTTTATATCGCTACTGCGACCTTTGTACTTAAAGTCTCACGGTCTTTTCTACAGAAAATGTTATAGTTTTGCAGGTAGATATTCTACTATGTCATTGCTGCTCTGGAGGCCGGGAGGTGTTTCGTGTAATATTATTTGCAATTTAAGAACGTTCGTTAAGTTGAAAGTGAAGGTAATTTGCAATTTAAATGACAGGTAATGAAGTACACAATATTTTGTCGTCAAAGTGTTGGGGCAATTTATTACGAAGAATCAATAAAGCTGGGTATTTTATTAATTGTTCCCGCGACTGCTTTCACGAAGCGAACAACATCGGCACAACTTCCAAATAGTCTAATAAACAAATTGAAATTCCTAATAATAAATTCTTTACATTTTCAGTTATTTTATTGCGTAAAAAATACACAATGCGGAAATGGATCGTAGTTTACAAGACATAAAAATGTTAATCTAGATTATTGCTACAATTAAATCGATTTATGATGTCTATTAAATTTGATTAAAATCGGTTTGTAATATTTATTACTGGACATCAACGCTTTTTCGACTTCGAAGAAATAATTTGAATGCCAAAGGGAATTATATGGTGTCTTAAAACGTCACCCGTAGGAGTGAAACCGGGGTGGTGCCAATGAGATTCTGTATGCGGCGGACAGGGTGCGGGTTGTGAAGCGGACACCGCGCTGCATTGTAAGCGGCCCGGCGCTGAGCCCCGCCGCCTTGACTGATGTGGGGTTTGACGTTAAGCCGCTTAGATGACGTAGCATGCGGAAAATAGCTTACAAAAATAAGGTTCTATTCATTTTATTCATCAGTCGGAAAGGGAAGTATGGTAAAAATATATTTTACATCGTTGAGACTTGTCGTCGACAGTGACGGTTTGCATTATGCTCATAATCCATTATTTGATGTATTCGTGGTATAGCACCATGTCGTACTTAAAATTAAGATTAGTTCAAGTCAAAGATTTAAGTTATTGTGAAGTTTTTTTCTAGAAATAATGGATATATGTTGCTGTTCAGAATGTTCTATGATGTATGATTTAAGCTTTGTGCAGATAGATGCGGCGAGTATTATGATATGTTGTCATCGTTTCCAATGAATATTTATAAAGGATTCGCCAATCCGTTGTCAGCCTTGAAGAAGCTTTTGCGCCATACTTGTAGAGCTCCAAATCAGTGTTCTAGGAATATCACCACTGTCTTGTATTATATAGAATTTGTCGTCCGTATAGAAGACGCATAACACAACTAACATTATAACCGTTCTATTGTGTTGTAATTGTCCACGTGTTCTAGCGCGAAATATTCGTTTGGCATGAAATCGCCGGCAATTATAACGATATTCCATTGTAAATGGATACGGCTCGAATCGTTTGACTCTGGACATCGCTCCGCTCTACAGAAAAGCAAAGCAGTAGAAGCGCCATGGAGAATCGCGCGTATTATGTACTAGCTTTGCCCGCGGCTGCGCCCGCGTGGAATTCAATGTGTCACAAAGTTTTTCCCGCGTAAATAACGACCCCG
>DWEM01000625.1:0-17745 GCA_018245935.1 Agara belti belti
CAAGAAGAGCGTGTTACTTTTCATATAGATTGACTTTATTCTCTTTGGATACCCGGAAATTCCTGGCAACTTACATCCGGACAACGGTCCTTGCTCAAGAAGTGATTGACAACGTGATCGGGCAGTATGTGTTTCAGCAGATGTCTGTTGGTCTTCTGCGTGTCCCTCATCTCCTCCAAGTCGGTCTCCGCCTGCAGCTTCCATAGAAAGTCTAGCCGCGAGGTGACCTCCACGAGGCGCGCATGATACAACACTATGATCAGGAACAT
The DNA here is from genome assembly GCA_018245935.1 of Agara belti belti. Classification (NCBI taxonomy): domain Eukaryota; kingdom Metazoa; phylum Arthropoda; class Insecta; order Lepidoptera; family Hesperiidae; genus Agara; species Agara belti. The sequence continues at coordinate 270 of DWEM01000625.1, forward strand.
CATCATCAGGATCAGCATCTGCACGTAGAACGGGAGATGGCTGAAAAGAGACAACTGCTTACAATAACCTTTCACACTTACAACTCCGTCGACGTTGCCTTATTCGTAGAAATCGTAAAAAATAAATAAAAGACAAATATCATTTATGCACCATTGAGATCCTTTCAATCTTGTACAGTATCGGAACGTTTTAGTCGAATAGTACACAGAAAAACATGATGCCGAAATATAATTAGATCTTAGAGAAGGTACGAGCTCACCTGCTATCCGGGCTGTCGTCGGTGGCGTTGTAGTACACGAGCAGCAGCGCCGAGTACATCATGACGTTGACGACGGCGATGAAGGTCTTGATGAGGTAGTACACCTTCAGGATGGTGGTGAGCGCCACCAGGCACAGGATCCACGTGAACACCACGTATTCGGGCTTGTAGCACTCCACCGCGCTCGCCTTGTCGTAGCTGGAGCTGTTGCCGGCCGGAGACTCCGCGCCGCGCATCGACTTGGGGCATATGTACAGCTTTATCGTGCTGAAATAATCATCAGGGATTTGGATTGCAATGCACAATGTCAACGGTAAATTGCAACATTTAATGTACAACGAGTAAAACTGGCTTACCTTCCTTGAAGAGAAATCGATAAGAAGTTAAAAAAATTATTAAAAATATATCCAAGCTGTTTACCTAGATATAGACATGATGATGACGAAGGAGCAAATATGCAAATTCCGTCGCATCCGGCTGGCGCTGAGCGCCGCCGAGAACTTCGAGAGATGCGGCATCGTGTTCGGGAACTCTTCAGCCATCACGATCGCGAAAGAAATCATCAGGGGAATCGTCATCAACAGCAACACCATTACTAGATCCTGGCAGCTGGAAGGAATATCTTAATGTGAAGAATTTCGTGACCAAGTTTGGAGAAGCACGGCAATCGAACTTTTTTTTATACACTAGTCCAGTGAACAGGCAGACGGGCCACCCGATGGTAAGTGGTCACCATCGGCTGTGGACACTTGCAACATCCGAGGAGTTGCCGGTGCACGGTCAGCCTGCGCAGGAACATACCATCAGGAGTTGCGTGCTTTCGAAGCAAAATGTTTCGTTCCGTGCAAGATAACTCACTTGAAATGTATCACGAACTGCACGGCGATAATGAAGAGCCAGGTGACCAGGCAGCACATGACGTTGGACTTGAAGGTGGTCTCGTCGAGCTGCCCGAAGCGCTCCTCCAGCTCGGGCTGGCGGAAGTGCAGCGACCACGGCATCATGTAGTTCTCGCGCATGCGCCGGTTGCTGCTCACCTCGATCGAGTGGTTGATTATATCGTGCTCCTTATTGGGAGATTGAATTATCGCTTTTATAATAATAATAAGTAACTACATCGACATATGTATGATTATGTTTATGCTGTCCCGGTAACAGATTGCGACAGTTACATTTATTAAAGGAAGTCACCTCGGGCATCGCAGCGATCTCGAGCTCCTGGCCTTGTTCGACGTCCTCCTGCTTGAGGGTACGTTTTCGGGCGGCGTTGCCGACGTTACTCGAGAAGTACTGAAAATGAACAGATTGTATGGAAATAACCAAAATGATTTCAAATGTCAATTTCCATTTTTTTCTTGGGTGGCATCTCGCTCGGAAATCGATCTTCGTTTTCTTTGATAATTCCATAAGCAAAACGACAATTTTTAATTTCTATTAGTATTAGAAATATCTGGTTAAGAAAGCTCGTTTATATTTTTAAATTACAATTGTGAAGGAACTGGAAACTGATTATTTTTTTGTAAAATTCCTACACGTACACTTTGAAAGGGCATCTCCGGAGTCCAGTCGGTGGTGGTCTCCTCGTCCACGCCGTTGCTCGCGCGGCGCGGAGACGAGTCGTTCGGCACCGCAAGCCCTTGACTTCTGCGTGAAAAATATCAATATTTTTACTCTTCGACGCAAGATAATAAAGTTTTAATTGGAAAAGAACTTGACAATTATAAATACAAGCATTATTTCGTATGTACGTTTATCAGCTGTCCGGTTACCGCAACGCAGGCATTTGTCAAATTTAGAATTGGACAGCCGTGTGTGGAAATTTCCCAGTTGTTATTATTAACCCCAAAATCTTGAAAAACTCAAGCAGATATACACTGATCCATCCAGTTCAGTTCAGTTCATCCGGGGTGTATCCAGTTCGTTTCGTTGCTACGATGAAATAAACTTACGTATGCTTGGGTTTAACTTTAGTGGGTCTCGGTTGTTCTGTTGTTTTGATGAGGTACGTGTCCAGAGCGAGCTCCCGCAGGTAGGGGTCGCGGGTCTCGCCCTCGCCGGCCTCCACTTCAAAGGCACCGTCCAAACATTCCAGAGTCGCCGCTGATATGTGAACCCGTCTAAAACCACATATTTCGAAAAGTTAATCTAATTGCAAGTGCCGATTGCAGTGATGGCCTAGTGATTTGAAATTCGGTCTACCATTCCGGGGGGTCCGGGGTCAAATTCATTAAGTTATTGTTATACTATTAAGATAGGTTCGTATAGGGGCACACAGAAAGCACCGAGTGTCAAACATCTCTATCCGGGCAAAGTTGTCATGCCTCTCTACATTCATCACTCTCTTCCTACATATTCTGGTTTCGGAGACTCTTGACTCCTCATTCAGTAAATTTTTGTCCTGTTGCAGTTAAATTGGTGAAATTCTCAAAGCGTCTGTCAAACATTACCCAGGCAACCCTCCGCTCTCCATGTGGTTGGCGACGTTGACATCGTGCGACCAGAGATCGAATTGCCACTTCAGCAGCCCGAGCACGCCGCACAGCACGGTGCCGCTGTGGATGCCGATCCGCATGTCCAAATCCACCTGGACGAGGGCAAACTTTTCCATGAACACCGTGTGACTCATGACATGTTCACTGAGAGATATTAAATGTCGACTTCGTATAAACCCATATATGGTAATCTCTTGGGAGACCCGATCAGAAAACATTATTCGAATGGCCGCGTTATACTGTCAGAACATCAAAGTTTTTGTAAGTTCGGATGGGCAGTGAAGTAAATCTGTGGTGAACCATACAGGTTCATTCGCTTCTAACATTTCGATTTTAGGTAATCGCATCCGTCTTTGATATTCTAGCTAATTTTAATAACTCTATAATTATCTAAGACAGTTGAATATTTCTATAGATCAATTCTAATATTCCTTAATGGAGAAAACCTACTAACAGTGAGAGTGAGTGAAGTCCTACAAACAATGAGAGGCGCAAGTTTAGATGGGTGCAGAAGGAAGTGAGTGAGAGTGAGTACGAACCTGCGCGTTGTAGCGCACGTCGCGGATGGCGCGGATCATGTGCAGGCCCATGTTGACGCAGCAGTAGGCGTGGTTGCTGCGCCGCTCCGACAGCCCGCTCACGCAGAAGTAGCAGTCGCCCAGCAGCTTGATGCGCAGGCAGCCGTTCTCCTAGAGCGCACATATCATCTCCTATTTACACTCGTCTACGCCGCTATTGAACGGAAGTCAGGGTTGCCAACTTGCCATTATTATCGTAATCATTGTATCAAACAGCGATGACTATGACGATGAGTTGTCGATCAGTGATAGGTTCCATGAATGAAGAACAAACATTGTAGAGTAGAGTATTGTACTTACCGAAGCCAATCTGTCAAATCGCGCGAAAAGTTCATTCAATAGCTTAACTAACTCTTGGGCGCTGCATTTACTTGACAGTTCTGAAAAAAAGCAATAGACATTTTTTTCTTCGTATTCAGGGAGAAAAATGATTGCGATAATTTCAACAAGAACAGAGCAAAGCAGCACTGACCTGTGAACCCTTTGATGTCAGCGTACAGTATGGACACGTTTTCGTGCCTCTGGATGTACAGGTTGTTGAACTGCTGCTCCTGGAACTCGCCCTTTACCCGGGACACGTGACTAGAAATCTCCGTCGCCAGGAAATCTGGTATGACTGCGCAAAGTAACAATTGCATCGTAAGAAAAAAAATTATCAGAGCCAATTCTAATGACATTTTCTTGTATACTGACGGTAGGACATATATCGTCACATATTATTGAGACATTTTTATTACCAGATTGAACTATTTCGCGTAAAACATCCGTAATCATTAGTGAGAAAATACTAAGTGCAAACTCGTCAAGAACCTTGTTGCGCGCTTTCCCAACTCACCGCTCTGAAACAATCGCCACTGTCTGTCGCTCTCCTTCTTGGTCCTCTGCCGCGTCATCATCGACCTGTGCGTCTCCAAGAAGGCCTTCCTCTGGCCCCAGTCGGCCAGGTACTTCGTGTACATGCCCGCGAAGTTCACCGCGGTGTACAGCAGAGCGTTGCCGATAAGGATACGTATAGCGCACGTATGACCCTACAAACGGAATTTACAGTTTTTATTATCGTCTTCATCTGTTCTTGAGGTTCGGGTTTAGTCGGAGAAACCGGCTATCGTGTTATATTGACTGTTTAATTAAGATTAGAATTGATTATTATATCTGGAATTGTTTGAGACTTGAAAAGTCTAAGGGCTTTAAGACTAAATAGCTCTACAAATAAAATGGCCTGAACCAAAATCCATCATCAAAGAATATTCACATTATTATTGAATAAAATTTGGCAATACCATTAATGGTAACATTGAAAGACATTACTGGATAATGATTCATTACTGGATACTGAATTTGTACGCCGTAAAAGGCAAAATATGGCTTGGACTAATAATCTTGTAACCATATTATATGTACCCATATTTGTGCAAATAAACGTCTTTGTTTTGTCTTTGTCTTTGTCGATTTTATTCATACAACAAAGCGCCATTGATATTACTTACCGCTTCAGGAATTCCGTCGATAATATCTTTAATATCGAAGGCAGTCGCTAGCAGATGGGAGAGGGAAGAAAGCAGTCCGATGCAAATGCACCAGCCCAAGGACAGCGGCAGCATGGCGTACGGCACGAAGATGATGAACAGCATGTACCACACCTGGTTCGTTGGGTTTTGGAAACCTATACCCTGACCGCTTAGACCTGAAACAAAGCCAAGTTTAAAGGTCTGTTGTAGTTTTGAAGCTTATCGGGTGATTTTTCTATGTAACCATTCCGTTCTGAACTCTATACCAAACCAACAGAGCGTGAATATTTACAATAAGCACATAATATGTAAATTCTTTAGGTGACCATTGACTGCAAAACATCTATAGGTAAGTCTGTGACGCTAAACAGAAGAATTGCAATTCCTGGAGGCTTTGCAAACTGAAAGAATGAAAACAAAAACAGGTAGTATTTAAGATATAAAGACGATAGTGATATGTCATAGACAATATACATAAGTTGATTTTTAAATTAGCTTAACTCCTCTGGCAGAACCAGAGATTTCACCGTACTAAATTTCTGAAGTTAAATGTAATTCATAAATAAAATCAATCCAATAAACCCAAGATATAAAATAAATATCAATTTCAAACATCACAATTATAGTACAATCGATATAATAGCAATTGTGAATAATATTATAATTGTAATCGATGACAGCCGTTCCAGGGTGCCCACCTTGCGCAATGAGCAGGATCCAGGTGGTGGCGGCTGCCCAGTGCAGGTAGTTGTTGGCAAAGCAGCGCCAGGATCCCATGAGGCAGACCACGACGTTCAAGAGAGCGAACGCCGCTGTCCACGCTATCTGGTAGTTGTCTGGTATGTATTCTTCTACAGACAAAGACAAACACGTTTATTTGCACACATATGAATACATTTAAAGATTTTACACAACTATTACTTCAATCCATATTTTGCCTTCTACGGCGTAAAAATTTAAATAAATGCAATTAGAAGTATATTAATTAATTCTTATTACCAATATAACACTAAAATAAACATATATTTAAGTAAGATATTTAAAATCAACACAAAACCGTCAGTTTAGTAGGCAGTATTGCACATATTCTATCAAAATGTTAGTACACCCGGAGTTTACATACCGATTCTAGACAGATATTAAAAAATCAATAATTCAACCAACTCGCTGTCGCACAGCCTTCTAATAATATTGGTGACTAAAAAAAATTGAAGTAATTCATTCGAAGCGACCAGCTCCGCAGTTCTTTGTCTGAATTGTCACCCGTGATCATGATTGATTGAGTGGTTGGCATAATCTGTGATTGTATATTAGTTAGACATCTGAAGGTCGATAGAAGAAAAAATGATAATTATCAACTCACCATTCCTTCTATTCGATAACGTATAAATAAGTGCCAAGCATATCTGCAAAGAAACAATTGTATGATTACCTTTTAAATGAAATTAAAATATCGCACGCTATAACCGCGAAGGAAAACATGTGCACATCTAAGAGTATGGTATAAAATATCACGTGCCTTAGGTGTGTAAAGTCTGCGAATCTCTACTAAAAACCCGTATCTAACGGTGCAACTATGAAAGGTTCAGTAAAAATAATCGTAAAGTTGAACGATTGGATAATTACCTTCAATATGCAATCGACAACATTGACCGCGATCAGGGACCTCTGCCTCTGCCTTCGGGAATATCTCTGGTACGACAGTTCGACCGGTTTATTCTTAGAAAGAAAATTTCTTATGAGTCAGCTATATATTTCTGTGGTAACATGATTAATAGATGTTTATTTGAAACGAGATTTTTAAATTTAGAACATAGCTCACCTTAAAACTATTAGTAATGGAAGGCCAGTAGATGCCCTTGTAGTAGCGTCCAGTCCTTAGGATACGCTCTGTCGCATCTGTAAAAGATGATAACAGTTTGATGAACTGAAACATTTATTGTGTTCTATCAAATTCTGTACTCTGGTGATGGGGACGGCAAAAATGCATCAAAAAATACCATCAACGACGCGGAATAGAATGTCCTGGCGAAGCCACATTTGGAGACCTGCTCCAACTAGATGGGAAAATAGCTAGGGAGGAGGGAGAGAGAGAGAGAGTGAGAGAGAGACAAACAGAGCATAGCAAAAGTTCAGGGTTATCTACAACCAATTGATCTACTAGTACATCGCAGTCATTTGCACAATAAAACAAAATCCTGTAGGAATGCGACCGTCGATGTGAATTAGTTCAGTTACTATTAGGTATAATTGAGAATGTTGGTTGGCTAATATTCATTGGGGACAGAAATACGACTAACCTGGGTCGGTCACGTTCCGGAACGGGTCGAGGCTGTTCCGCGCGCTGTTCGTGGAGCCGTCGTCTTCGATTGCGCGAATCTAAAAAACGCAAAAATTAAATTTTTTTTTTCTTTCGACCCTTTTTTTGGTCCAGTGCTGGACCAAGTGTCCTCTCATACTGAGAGGGATTTAGGTCATAGTCTACCACGCTGGTCAAGTGCAAAATATTGTACTCTCATTGGAATTGAACTGAACCACATTTCAGCCGAATAGCTTCAGCGAAAGTAGGTGTAATATTGATACGAAATACGATTACGTCTCCCGCTTTGACTTTTGTTTCGTTATTTTAATTACAATCGTATACAGATGAATTTTAGGTTTAATTTAGATTGTCACTAAATTAGTCTCTTCCTCCACTCCGTCCGCCGGCGCTGACCCTTAGTTCTCATAAATCGCCACAGTAAATCTGCTGTTACATACATATTCATTAATGTTATCATTAATTTAACACGTACATGTAATGATTGGTTGCTATGAACGCTATCCAGTTTTGGGGGTAGTTGGTTCAAACGCTGTAATTATGTTCGTCAAACGGGCCTCTAATCAAAGTGATATGCCGCGTGCCGACATCGACGAGTTAATAATTGGTTTAAGTTCCACAAATCCCCAGACTCAGTTAATCCTGACGCGGGCTGTCCTTGAACGGCATATGATTAACTAAATAATATCTGATGTTGTGAAATTATTGTACAAATAATATGCTTGTTTATTTTACAGTTGTGTTATTTTTCAACCCTTTTATTGCGGTGGGCAGTATTGTATCTGTGGCCTGGCCTGAAAACCTTCTCACTAGGAAAGAAAACGTGTCTAACAGTGGAAGAAAAAGGTCGGAAAAGAATCTAATATGTAAAGCTGAAAAGATTTTTGTTCGTTTGAACGCTCCAATCTCTAGAAGTACCAGAAAGGTTGGAAAAAATATTTTTACATTTAATAACTTGATTCTCGAGGACTGTTCTACGATATTTGTCACAACGCCACGGCCCTCAGGAGCCGAACGAAAAGAAAAACAGTCTGAAGAAACACTAAGTCAAGACGCAGTGAGAGAACATACAACAATATACGCTATGCTCTGAACGTAATGTTATATTTCTTTTCTTGTCCTTACCTGGTCATCAGGAACAGAACAACTGGCTCCATCGCCCGGGAGCCGCTCGCCGTCAGGGCTTGGCGCCCCGTCGCCCTCGCCCTCCCTGGCAACCTCGCAACAATGGCCCTGGGAACGGTACGTCAACATTAAATGTTCTGTGCACACCACGTCCAATCATTGACGAAAGACACCACTTATAGGAGGAACCTCGCCCTGCTCGCTCAAAAATTGAAGCAACCTTTTTGTCAAAGCATCTACTACAACCAAAGATCCAAAAACCAACAGAAAATTCATTCATTCGTAAGAGCTGGATAGTATATCGGGATAATATATCTGTGTCGTAAATAAAAATAAAAATAATATCTTGGAACAATTCGCACATAGTCATCCGATTCCATACTAAGCGGAGCCCTTAAAATGGTAATCACAGAGGTGACAAACACGAACAAACACTATATCTATTACTTGGGTGAATAATTTTATATCGAGACAGAACATTAATACTCGTGCTTATCATACAAATATCTGACCTGGTGATTGAACCTACACCCCGGACTCGGGACCAATAGAACCAAGAACCAATTAGAATTGTTGATGACGGCCAGGATTTGGTATATTCCTTGCCGATCGATAGAACAATACGAATGAAAAACGTCTAGTTTTATCCGAATAGACATCACAAGTAGATAAGCGTATATTGTTCAGCGCCAACACAATTTAATTGAAATGGACACATAAAAGTGAGTTTTCAATAACGTTGTAGTTCAGACAATGACAGCCATCAAATTGTGTCATAAAATATCGATCAGTGTTTGTCTTGTTTATTAGAATTGACACCCAATTAAGTAGGTATCCTATAGAGTTCTAGGTCAAAGCTATAGTAGCGACTAATAAGAATAAAAATTGTAAGATTACATTTCTTTGCTGTAAACACCAACTGTTAGGGCAAAACAACCAAAGATATATAAGGTTTATTTCTACCCATAAAAAAAAAGGTATTACACCATTCACTTCTTGGTATTAATCGTCTTTTATGTGTTTCTAGTTTATATAATGATGATTTCTAACACCCTGTAATTTCATGACGCATTTCTCATAGGGAATTTTTATGAAGCAATTTTTTTTATTATCCAACCGAACCTCACTTCAATAATAAGCATGTATGTACTTTCCTTCGCATGTCACTATTTTGTAAGTGGAATTATTTGCAATCAATAGTACCCATAATAATTGCAGTATAACGATGATCGAGCTTATTTACCGTTAACGTGTTACGCCTAAAAACATAATCTGGGTTTTTCATAGCCACTTATTTGCCGGGATAGCAATGTCCACTATCATTCCTCAAAAAAGCATATCGTTGCTATCGTTATCTGTGACCGTTACCGCCCCCGTCAACAGATAACTAAACATGTCACTTGTTTTTGGCGGGAAATCTGTGACGTTTCGTAAAACAACTAAATTGCATTCACTTAACGTGTATGTAGATAAATACATTAAATTGACTTTTGTGATAAAAGTCACTGAAACTTTGATTTATGATAAAGCTGGAAGATACTACGGTGCATTTTTAAGATGTATTTTAACAAATACTTATTCTCCTAAATCCAGTGTATGACATAAAGCTGTTTATAACTGTAGAAAAAAGTTATTGTTTATTGAATTGCATTGCAAAAATCTCTTCCACGTAACATTCGTGCATACAAGGATAAAAGTAAATTTTGTAATGATTGTACAATTATAAATTGAAAAATTAACAAAATCATTATTTCAAATGAATCGCTACGAGTAACGTGACCATACATCACGATAAATATAATTTATTACGAAAATTTCTACTTTCTACTTTTTTCACAAATAACTATAGAAACACAAATGAACAAAAAAGAATATACCTAAAGACTTTCACATTCACTATATTATGTTATAATTAAAGTTGACTGTGTTCCATCACTCAGCGACTTATACTAAAGCCTGATCAGACTAACAGTCTTATTTGTATATTTGATTTGTCTGCGATGAAGAATGTGATTGAATAATACAATTAAGCTCATTGGCGTGGCGTTGATCTTTACGATCTATGGAACTAACTGATCTGCCTGAACGAGCTCGGAGCACGTACAGACGTACTCATTAAGACATGCATCATGAAGATACTTTATATAAAGCAAAACAATCGCCTTCTTATATTACCATTGATAATAATAATAATAATAAATTTCATACAATATGTGAATAAGAACACTTTGAGGAAACCTGCACACCTTTGGGGGTATGTAAGACAGTAATATGTATGTATAGACTTTCCTACTGTGTGTAAAGTCTTCTAATCTGCACCTGACCACCGTAGCCCTCTCTAAATTCGTGGGAAGGATCTACCTGGAGAGAGGAGTGACAAAAGTATTTTCCAACATAAAGAACTCTTTATCTGAAGTTAGTTACGCAACACAAAGTCTACTAGAAGCTGCTAGATGAACAGATAGCGTGTACTTAATTCCACTGAGAAGTTTAATATCAGTCGTCGTGACCCGAGGGGAACGAAGTCGTACGATTTTATATGTGTACCTCCAGGTCACTGCGGTCAGGAATTAGCCAACAATCAGTCTGACAGATGTTTTCAAAACGCACCGCTTTCTCTGTTCATTGAAAATTATTACTCGAAATCAAAACACGATATGATCTATTATGTTATATCTTTGGTAGTGATTATATAACAATGTTAGCGTTATAACAGTAAGGAAGAAGTTTAATATCTAGGCTTTTGTCGCTTCAAGAGTTATAATAAAACGGTTTGTTTTCGTTATTGCAGATGTTTCTGTTTGTTCCAATGATGTAATCTCATGCGAAAGTGTAGGTAATATTTCTCCGCTCGCTTGAATTGTTTTTGTGACATTAATTTCGTTCTTCTGTTAGGTAAGAGTGCGAGGTTTAATATTGTCTCGCTTATGTTGTTACTCTATCGTTGAGTTTTTTATACAATTCGTTTCGCCTAAAACGAAAAAAAGCAATCTCGTTCGTCGTGCTGACGACACAAATGGAATGATATTGCTTAAGGCAAGATATGACGAGTATTTTTTTTACTTATGACGATTTCACGATTATACTTACGTACATATATGTATTATGATTGCTTTTTGTACGTCGACGCACGATAAGTGTAAAAAAACAGCTGAGCCAACAAATATAGTAATATTAAGTACTAACAACATCGCTCAGTAACACAGGCAAAGGTTTTGATTTAATAATGCCGAAACCGCGATACAACGGAAGGGCGGGTTAGCGTCGATGCAAATAATGTTGTTCAGCTAAGTCGTATGCTAAATGAGGCAAGATGTGACGGGTAAGTAAGCAGTAGATAAACTTTTATCGTATATAAATATTTGCACTACCCGACGACAAAAACTTTAAGCTTACAGCGACTTTCGCAGCGATTTAGTATCGTGTTTCATTAAGTCTTTTGTCGCGTTAGTAACGCGCGACAGAAACTAATCAAAATCCATTCAGCATCGCTGCTAACACGCGACTTGGTCACGTAGAAGAGCGTGTATTGCCGCGACTTTTCATTCATAATTGCGACCATGTCGCGACAGTAACGATTCAAACACGTGGTGCGTGGGTGAATGTGTACAACCGGCGACAGTATTCCGGCTTTTTCGCGACAGGATTGCGACAAAAAGTAGGCGTAGTTAGTTCGCCGTTAACGATGAAACATTGGATGTTTCAAACATTCCTATAAATCTGCCTACCTACCGTACATGTGATATCAGACGAGGACAAAAAGTGAACGTTTTTGTCCCTGTCTTTTATATCTTATAATATAGCGAGCGGTCCGTATAGTCCACGACATAAATAGGGGTGCAATATTGGCAGTAAAAGAGTAATAAACACAGGCAAATGCTCGGGGATTCTTGGTGTGCCTGGTCGAATGATCCCGCGTTATACGGTCCGTGAATCTCTGGAATATCATCCCGTAACTTAGTATGTAACGTAGCATTTGTAGCTAATTAACCGTGATGAATAAGGGACCGAACCTTAACGAGGACACGCGTATGTACCTGTTCGCGACACCGCTAACATATTCGTCGCACTGTGTATGTAGTAATAATAGTAACAATAAGAATACGGGTATTAGAGTTGAGAAACTTCCACGCCTAGAGGTCATTGTTGTGAAATCTGAGGCTTGTACTCTTTGACGCTATAGTTTCCTTCCTCGTTATGGCAGATGAAATTTCATCTTTTCAATGTTATGGTCAGAGACGCACGCCCCAGGTTTGAATCCCAGAACCTCGGAGTGGGAGAGTGGAATCGAAACAACTGTACTATCTGTTATCATATGTAAACTTAGATTTTTCGAAGTAAAGAAGCAAAGGAATATCTAAAACGACATCAATACCGCGCCAAGTAAACAAAACAACATATTTGCCTCGAGACTAAAACGGGCGCAGAATTTAATGGCACAAACTTCGGAGTGCCCCAAACTATATTATATCGTTGAAGTAAAACGTCTCGCTAAGTGGCCCGGGGCCACGCTGAGTTGAGTTGCTAAGTTGAGTTTGCAAGTTTCACTTATTACAAGCGACACATTTTCGTACAAAGTGACAGTAGTACAATAGGACCCAGTTGGTTACAAAAAGGCTGCCAAATAGATAAGCACTGTTTTGTTCATAAAAAAAATGGATACAAGTTCTTTCGAGTTTCCTTAAATTATATGTCCTGTCACACATAAGGTGCTGCAGTTACTTTTAAAGTCTTTTTTTATGTTCTTTGCTCTTCAATGTGCGACTGGGCAGGTTTTTCTTACTTATAGTTCTTTTCATATTGTTTTGACTGGTCTGTTAGTGCAATGGCTAGAGATTGCTGATCTGAAGTTTTTGGGTTCGATTCCCATCCAGGACAATTATTTGAGAGATGAGCGCATGTGTCATTTACGGTGTAGGTGTAAAATTATCTATACACCTACATAGATCTGTATTTAGATATGTCTATCCACTTAAACACAGGCATGCACAGACTCTGCCTAGCTTGGAATCATACGGCTGTGTAAGAAGTCTTAACGAATTTTTAAAGCCAGAAAACAAACAGTACTTTGAAATTAATTCATACTTATATAATTCGTTACTAATTTGACAGCTCAAACAAGAAACAAATGCTCTCGTTCCTCCAGCTTCACCTATAGCCAGCACCACTTTTCGACTAATTAGATAATCAAATGAGTTGCTGTGTTGTTACAATATCATTATTACTTTTGTACACAGTTTAATTCCAAAGTCTGTTTCATTAGCAATCTTCAAATTGATTTTATATGTTAAATTTTCGTAATAACATTGGACGGGCGGGCGGCAGTACAAAGAAGTAAGTAACATCGTTACGTTGAAATGCTGAGCTAAATGGCTTGAAGGGGTGCGTGTTATCGACTCAGTTTGAGATTCGCTTGTAACCCCACTGTCTTTACAATGTCTGTTAGAAACAATAGCCGAGTGAGATGTTCAAGTTTCGGTTACTATTCAAGTTTGTTTTAACAGGTTGGCTTACATTTTAAATAGGATTTCTAACAATGGATTGATTTTACACAGACAAAATTTACTTTGATGAATGTTACAGAGTTTCTCATAAGCTTATCACGATTTATTGGTTGTTTGAGTACAATACAAAATAAAAAATATACCTTATTTCATAACTTCATAAAACATTGTTGAGATAAAATATTATTGTATATTGGTTTGCATTTTGCTTTGTACATTTTCACTTCAAAACAGTCATAATTGTTAGCCATTGGTTTTAACTATTATAACCCGTGAGCACAACATCAAAGTACAAGTAACTAACCTACAATAGATATTTTCGTACTTTGCATCGACATAGAAAGGGCGCGAACCGCAAAATCAAACCATGATTGTGGATCCTTTGTTTCTTGATTTAATATCAATTCTAAAGAAATTACTGTACTATTACAATAACTTTTGTTGAAATGAAATCTTTGATTGCTAGAAATAATGCTTTATATTATACTTAATTCTTTTTGTATGTATGTATCTTTTGACAAAAAATTCGCCTGCATTCCAATTTTTTTTCTTGTCTATGGATTATTTAGTTGACGTTCGGATACATGCATTAATATATTTATGTTCAAAAATAAATTATAAAATGAAATAGTTCTTGTCCGAGCTGTATTATAAAGGACAATGCTGCTCCAATTTTACTCAGCCATAGCAATAGCCAATGACGATATTTTAAAGATTAAATTTTTGTTGTAGAAGTTTACGTGATTGTCTAAAGTGCTCAAACTCCGAAACAACATCGAAAAGGCAGTACTTTGTAGAGTAAATGAAGTTGTTTAGGCGAAACGCTGCGTTAAATGGCTAAGGGGCGTCTTTAGATCCTTCATTTGAGTTTGTGTACAGACGAAACCGACAGATTGTAATAAGATTTTGCTTCAATGGGAAGTAAATTTTGGCAATACAGTGAGGAAGACACAATGAAATATTTTTTGTCTTTAATTTTTTTTAGTATGAATTCCGTTTAGAATGACACTGGCGGTTATAAATCAAGAAAATATTACAGGAAGTCGCTTTTCCGAGCCGATTCATACTTATTACATTTTTTTGACAAACTGTTGATATTACTCACAAATTGAATAGAACAGGAATTCCCAGAAATTTATTGATGATTTTCTCTATTACTTACAGCCAGGAACGCAAACACTATAAGTAATAGCACAACAAAGTGTAGCCGCACTGGCGTCATTGTTCTACTTCTCAAAAAAACTTCCTTTCCCAGAAGAAAGATTTTACGCAGTCGGACTCCCGACCGACCGTTCCACCGCCTTCAATAAATATTATCACGGACTTCCATCAAAAATTAATCGCAGCACGTAACAGCTCAATTACCGCACAGGCCACAAATTATTAAAGTTCGCCTCACCTACCGAAAACACGAAACACGTATGCCATGCTAATCGCAACCAAAACCACAAGGGAATGAGAACGAATATCGATTGTACCGTAATCGCCAGTTGTTTGCGACTAGCGATTTCATGTTCGATTTAGCACATCACTGTAACGAATGACCGGGAACCAGCCCTTCAAAGGACACATCGGCACTTTTAGTAAAATGTGGCGCTATAATTAGGTCTTAGACCTTTTGCAGCCAGTGATAAATATTCGTTTATTTTTTGCTTATTTCATGATATAGAAAGCCCATACTCGTATTCCTTTGAGACTAGTATGGTTAGATTACACTATAGATATTCTAGATAGTATGCTTAGCAGCGATGAGACAGATATACTTATAATAAGGACGCAGACATAGTAAAGACAGAGACAGGAGAATAGAATGAATCTCTCGAAGAAAAAACAAAATAGTAATGCTGAAAACTATTTTAGCCATAGATTAGGTGCAGAATAAGTGACAACAAGCAACAAATTTCTTAAAAAAATACCAATTCGCCCTTTGATATAAAATTTATGTATAGGTATAAATACGTCAATAAGCAGTAGCCAGAGGTTTGTTGTCTGAAGTTGTAAATTCCCGCCAAAATTCAGAAGGATTCGCCCGCTTTTTGACACGGTAACGCTCGTGACAAACAATAGCATCGCTCAGTTATAACCTTATGGAGTCCTACTACGATACATTACTTTGTATTCCAATTTTATTCTAATTGTACTAATAAATGTGTAAGATCTTTAAATGTGCAAATATTTTGTGCACATAAACGTCTGTGTCTTGTCTATGTCTTTGTCTATTTCCAATTAACAACCAGAGACACTCATAATTCGTTTTACGCAAGAAAATATAGCTACGCATGTATATATATAGGTGTGTGTATACTCGAGCATGGTGTCCGACGTCCGTTTATGAAGCTCTTGGCCGTCAATAAAATGGATTTATGTAGCCACGCCGGCCGATGTTTACAGCTCAACGGCGGCGATTCTGCTCGCTACCTGCCAGCTTCAGCGTCAGCTGCTACGATATTAACGATAATAATTATTAGGAACATCGTTTTCATCAAAATTCCTCAAACGCTTTACTACATATTTCAAATGTTTTTGTTTCATTTATTTTCATTTTTAATTAAATACAACAACCTAATTGCAATTTGCTTCACACCACCAAATGCTGTGTTATTGAAACGGGTGTGAGCATAAAAAGATAACATTTGGTAACTTTCTGAAGACCGCAATCGACTTATATTAAAATATCCTCACTTGATATTTTCTCCCGCGTCGCTCTCCGTCAATGGACCACGTGCTTCTACCGGGTGATTTTTTTACACAATAAATGTTAATTTTAGACCAACATGCACTGTTATGATAGAACATAATATAAAGTTAATGCCGCTTTGACGATTTCCCCAAACTTATAATGGGTATGCTACTGAAAAGCTGTCACAAACAAATAATGCACAATATTTATTCAAAAATGGAATACAATGTTATTTCACCAGGGTTCACTGTTCGTGAGCTTTTACTATATGTAAGGTTGTTGCACTTTGCAAACTGGATCCTCCAAGCACATGATGTGTATGTGTGCGTAGATTACGTCTATAATACTTTACGTTGAATTTAAAATCAACAAAAATAAAACAATCTCGGCTCAAACTGCAATTTCTATCTGGAATATTAGTGCGACACGTCTTTCAAGACACGAAGGTTCGGCTTTAGACCGAACTCCGCAACCGTTAGTCGCCCGCGAGATAATAAAACATAGTTGGCTCACCGCTAATTCCAACTGATTCGCTGCAATAACATTTTAGGGTCGAATAAATCAGAATCGTAGAAGCAAATTGCAGTCGTATATTATCTGACTCATGCGTCTTGTATATCAGACGGGTACATAATGAGCTGTGACCTGTTGAGATGCGAACGCTGAACTATCTTCGCACTGGAGGTGAATTTAATATTAGCAAAGTGTTTGAAGTGAGTGACGCACTTTGAAGTTTACCGCTAATATCCAGCTATGAGTCATACTCACGCTCATCGTGAATTCTCTAAAAGTTTTAGATGTCAGACGTTCTGTTTTGATATTCAGAGAGGATTTTACGAAAATCAATTCCCAGACGACTCCGTCAAGCGTCAGATTTATAAACCTTATAAGTGGGAGGCATATGTTGGAAATTTCATAGGGATGTTTATTTAACTAAATCAGTGATTCCCAAAGTGGTCTATATCGACCCCTAGGGGTCTATGACAACCTGCAAGGGGTCTACGTCAGC
>DWEM01000626.1:0-17739 GCA_018245935.1 Agara belti belti
GAATTGATCAAAATCCTTTCTTAGCGGATGCCTACGTCATAACATCTACCTGCATGCCAAATTTCAGCCCGATCCGTTGAGTGGTTTGGGCTGGTCGTTGATAGATCACTATGTCAGTCAGTCAGTCACCTTTGAGTTATATATATTTAGATACAACAACATAATTGTTCACGAATAAGTTATTTAAGATATAATAAAGCCTAGGCTATAGTTCAATCGACATAAAATAAATAGTAGATTTGCCAATAACCAATCATGTACTTTGAGTGATATCGAAATAAATCACGAATGTATGTTACTTGGCTTGAAATTTAAATGATAGCTGTCAGAATACCGCTTCTAAGGTTTCTTGAATTCGATTTCCTATAATTACACTGATGTACATGTTTGACTTACAATTACGTCTCTCAAACGTGAGTCACTTACCCGCCGAATAAATCAACCCAATTCAGTTTGAGTGACACCGGATCGTGACGTATGTATTTATGCGAGGACGTTGAATTTGAAGTCAAATGACAGGTGTCAGAACGCCACTCGCAAAATTATACGCATTTGTATTTTCTATTAAGATACTGAAATAGTACCCACGAAATAAAAAACTAATATATCAAATTTACTTAGAAAGATCCAAAAACCTCTGTAAGTTTTAATAATATAACAACGAAAACTTTTTTGCGATTATTTGTTGTAGTCTACTCGTACTGTCAGATTGTCTATCTGGTTATTTGCTAAGTTAAAAGTTTTCGTATTGCTGCTTTTAATAGTAACACTGAACCTGTTAGTGAAAGAGGTTTAGGTAGGTACAAATTCACATAACCCTAAAACCTCCTTACCCTTAGATCTCAAGAAACAGATTATGAAGATTTCGCTACTGTAACTAGAGGTGTTCCATCCACAGGTAAATTGTGGAATATAAGTCATACCTCCCTCCCCTTATAAACATAGATAGATGAACAAAATAATACGATAAATCCGTTACCAATACAAATAAGAGTTACATGATACGGAGATCATAAATTTAATAAGTGCACATGACAACGTTATAATTTTAAATAATTAAAATCATTGGATAAACAATAAATCAAATGATTCGACAACCTCCCCAGCAATGAGTTAATTTCCGTTATTAATTATGTGGCATATTTATTGCCTGCACTGCAGTTTATATGTGTTATAAATTAATTATATGTGTTATAAATTAATCATCTCATATTATGTTATGATGCATAGTTATTCTTGTGATAAAAATGCATTAAAAATTAGTTAAAATCAATAATAAAGACCAGATGAATTTCAATATCTCTGCCGCTCTTAGAATCTCAGGATAATGCGTAGCTTTAAAGCAGTATCTATAAATAAGGACAACAAAATATTGGATTCCAGGATATGAATATTACGCTTTGTTCTGGTAAACAGTTTCCACGAGCAGTCGTATTTTGTAAACAGTACAAAGATATCAGCTTTTTTGTACAAAAGTTTTTTATAGAGTTAATAGGATCAATAAAAAATCACATCAACAAAAATTAAGTGGTAGTGGATATAAAATTAAATTTAACTAACGCCGACGGTTTACCTAGCCGTATACTGCTTTAATAGCACTGCAGCAGAAATTGAACCGTAAAAATCTTATTTCCATCGCGGCATCTACGTATAAATCGCATGTGCACAGGGCATTAGCATCCTGCCGCAAATTATGGCGCAATCTCCAACGAATCTACGAACTTCCGTCACACGTAAAGTGAAAATTGGATTTTTACTGTTATACAAATGTATTTGCCGTGAAGGTAATGAATACCGACTCTTTGACATTTAACTATTTATTTAAACGTTGTCTTTTTATCCGATTCAAAATTAATTTAGAGCTTCAAAGCTGAGAGAGACTAAAGAGCTTACGTAAATATATTTACTGAAATTGCTATGTCACATTACCTATTATCCTTTTTGTCCTATTTCTTATTAATTTATTTCTAATTTTGAATAAAAAGGAACGCTTCTTATATACGTAAATTCTGAACTGTAAGCCGGTTGCCTACGATATCTTCAGATCAAAATTCCGCAGGTCAAGGTTCAGGGCGACCCGTAGCTAATAAATGTACGATTTTCATGAAATATTTATCCTGTTACTGAGCAAAATTTGTAATTCTGTAAAATGAAAATCCATTAGCGATTTGCCTCATGTATTCATGTAATTACAACCCTTCAAATTACGTAATCGGATTTGGGTAGATCCTGACAGGATTAAGCAACTCACTTTAACTGTTTGAAATTGTTAAATAAATGTATGAGAATACTTTGTTTTCAAATATGATAAATTTTCAATACCTACTACATACATATAATGCTAATATTGTTACTTTTTGTCAAGTGAGCTCTCCGTGTTTTAACGTGTTCTTTAGTTTATAATGAATCTACTTATATATATTTACATAACATAATTTTTTTCCCATAAATATTTTATTGATTTCTTATTACCATGTTTGCGTTTGTAACTTGACAAACATTAATTAGCGATATGGCAGAATTTCGATATTTACGATTTAATTATTATATAATAATACAATGTTACTCCAATGTATTTATTATAATAATGCGGAGTGTCGCGGCACAAACACTCATCAAAACCCCAAAGAACATTATAAAGATCCTGTATAACGATTATCCCTCTTTATAAAGGATAACTTGCTTACCATAAAAAGGTTGTTAAAAGAAACAAACATTTTTTAAATGGCGGTCTTCCATTCTGCGTCGTCTTTCCGCGACGTTTGTTTATCCTTTTATGAATACGAAATTATCATTTAAATGGTACACAATTATTAATATACATTCGCAACAATAGCGAAATTTTCGTTGAATATTTCGTATTCTAGTCTTTTTCGAGTGAGCTCTATTTATTCCAATAACGAAAAGCACTTCTCGTGATACGATTCTCGCAAGGTGGTTTTTACGGTACAGTAATAATATAAATGTATAAAAATTGTATAGGAAACATCAATTTCAATCCCTAGACAACGGCTCTGCAAGCTACTCAATGGAATGTGACAACAACTCAAAATAAACAATATATAATTATGAATAATTAATACGGCCTATCGAATATGTTTGTCACTATACCGGTCTTCTGCGTAACACAAATATGTATTTTGTACATAACATAAATACGTAGGTAGTAAAACATATTAGGAATTTTATAGTAACATTCCTAAACGTTTGTTATTAAATATTATTTTTTATACGCGCCATTAAATAAAATTTATTACGCTACATTTCCCCTTTATGAAAACTATCGCGTATTTCCAAATCATTTGGCAGTTTGAATCAGGTGAAGGAAATTGCTTTGAAATATGACACCTGTTTGTTAAATCGAAGTGGCATAACTTTGGACAGATAATAAATACGCAAATTATTGTAGAGGGTTCAAAAGCATACTTGTTCAAGATAATAATAATGCCTGAAGGCTAAGACAAATTTTATGTTGCTATCTTTGTCCAATGATTCTCATGAGCATTTTTAGAAAACCCATTAAATTTGCGAAGTACCTATATAACAGTTAAGATTCTAAAGTTTTTAGGATAAGCATTGGCCACTAGCATGTCAGGAAACCTGCACACCTTATACTCCGTAGTTCTGAGCAATGACCATGTTCTCATAGAAACAAGATATTCTAAAATAATAACGAGATAATAGGTAGTATATAATTTTAGTATTAAACTCAAAATTCACGATAGCTTTTATTTGAACGGACGATTAAGAAGTAATAAAAACAAAAAGCTTATAGATATTAATACTTCATACTTCAGTCTTAAACTGTGGATGACGTGTTCCATAAAATAAATTTTATACTTTAATCCAAATCCCGTGTAAACAGAAAGTATATACCCGCTTCAAAGTATCGTAAAACGTTCCCATGTTCCCCGGAGACGCGATTTTGAAATTTATGTCACATTTCAAAACTTCGACGTATCACCGGCTATGAAATACAAAGTTCGTTTACAGTTTTAGTACACGAACCCATCTCTCTACCCGACGGATTATCCGCAGATATTAGATATTATAAACTTAACGTTGACAATGGATATTAATAATTGTCGAGGGTTATAAAGCTTTTTAGAATTAATGCTTTTAACGTAAACATATTTTAGTTTTTGGTTATATGTATGACAACAACTGATTCTGATGATGACTGATGATTTTATGCTTTATAAAATTTTACAACTTCCTTATGCTTCTGAATATGAAGACGTATTACTAGGTTCAATTTTATTCTGTTCATATTAACATAGTCACAAGCAATTTTTTACAATTGAAACGAGCCTTCGTTGTAGAACACCCAATCTTAGTCGTCAAAAAAGGTAATATTTCGAAGTTTAAAATCCAAGTTTGAAAAATTGACTTTAAAATTTGCATAAAAGAAGTTGTTAAACAACCTCTCCGCCGATAAATTTAAAGTTCACTTACTACTTGTTATTCGTAAATTTCCGCACCGAGGACAGCATCATTTATCTCTGTATAGCTTACTCTTGTCATGCGGGAGAGTGCCACTCTTATCTATAAGTTAGTTTAAGGCACTTTGTTTCGTATATTTTCGTTCATTTTCGCCATGCAGATAGTGAGCTTACGCTGCCTGTTCTCCTGTTAGTTTTGCCTTTACCTAAACTTTGATCTTGTTATGTTCAATGACATATATAATTTTTATATTCCACTGGAAACAAAATATTTAATGATAAGCCTTTATTACCTTTTAAATTTTACACTTTAGTTTGTAATTGGATATAGCTTGTTTGAGCCATTGACATAACCATCAACAGATATTTGCGACACACAAAGAGTGGATATTATAGTGTGAAACTGTACAGCTATAATTATTTAATAAAATTGTAGAAAGCATTATTATGTTTTTTAATGCCAATGAGCAGTTACAGCAATCTAAATGCATTGTACCGTATATTTTGAATGTAACTTCACCTATGCGGGTTACGAAGGGATATTCGTAATTTGCATTGTACCTACGGTCCCCAAAGAGCATTTAAAAAGCATTTCGGAGTAATTCTGCTTGACAGGGTCGAGTATGTATATAGATAGTATTAATAAGTAAACGTTAGCGTTTTAATGCGCCATAGTGCTATTGTGCAGTGCTTTTCTATATAGATAAGTGTCAAAAGCAAATCTATAAATATTACAACTTTTTCTGTACATCATAAATATGTGTACTATTTAGTTCATTATTATTCTTCAAATGCATTACAGTAAGTTATTTATGTACCTATTTATATGTATGTAGGCATAAAAAATTATACTAAAGAACTTTTGTTTTCAAAAATGCCGCTGGGGCTTTGGACCAACGTACATCTGTGGATGAATGTACCGACGTGTCTTTGAATGATTGTACAGTTGTGGATAAACAGACGAGTATGCCTATTTATGGATTCACGTTTGTCTCTGTGGTGACAAAATAATGCTACAATCGCTTGACAATATTCCACTATGCGTCGCGACCTGTCACTTTAAAGATTGATTGAACTTGTTGTAACATGTTTATTTGGGTATCTATCTTAATCTCTATCTCGTCTTCCAGAAAACTTATAAATGAAATGGCATACAGATAAATTTTTAAGAAACAAATATAAAGAACCAGAAACATAATTAAAATCGTTTAAATATTTGACCAAACAACGAATCGAACCCGAATCATTGTACGGTAGACCGATTGTATACCATTGTGCCAACTAGATCATCGATATTTAAAACGTTTCCTCATGCGCCTTTAGCCATACACTTGCATCACATAACATTTTTCAGCTAAAGTTCTGAACAAGTTGGAGACTAGAAATACAAAGAATATAAATCTCCGTAGTTTTCGTATTTGCTAGGAAAACTAAAAAGACGAGAACGTATTAAATGGTACCAAACTTTAGTTACCTATATAGTTTATCTAATCATATGATGATTGCTTACTTTTAATAAAATAACCCTAGTATATTATTGTATATAGAATATTAATTATTGTATTAAACACATGAAAAGTAAACTGTAATACATATATAACTTGGAATGATTCTTTATAAATATACATACATTCAGGGTCAATTTAACCTAATTGACTAAAGCAATTACATCATTTACATAATATGTATATCGCTTGCTTAGTATGTTTCACTAAGCGAAGTTGTAATATGCATATTATTGAACACCACATAACAGTAAAGTTTGTTAAAATAACATAATATGGTACTTTGGGATAGCGTTACTACTGAGGATATTGATCATTTTTAATGAAAAGGCTGCTGAATGTATGTTTAGTTTTTTGCAATCTTCATTTGTCATGAAATTGTTAAGCGGATAAAACTTTGTACATTTTGAATTCTCTTCAGGGCTCTCTCTCGGTTTATTTTTATATCTGTAGACCACAGCTGCATGGATTTATTTACCCTTAGGTCGTTTTGTTTTTCTTGCTAGAGCTCCGTTTAAAGACCTGGTTGAAATTCATTGTTTTTCATCGTACCTTTTAATTAAAGTCACTCCACAAAGCCCGCCCGTAGTTACGCTCGCTTAGTCTCCAAATAGCGAAATTAACTCCAGTCACCTTAATTTCCTCTAGAATGTCATATGGAAGTTTATTTATTTCGACCTCAACATAGCTTTCCCTCTGATACGGATTTTAATAAATAAAAGATGAAAATAAATTCCAGTCACGGCAGAGAACTCAATATCTGAAAATCTGTAAAACAAGAGGAAAACTTGAGAAACGGTTTCTTCAAGCTCGATAGATATTTATATCTTATAAATAAGCTATCGTATTACGATTTTTCTTTGCGCATACCAATGCAGAGTCTAGTTATCTAGATGATATTACGGTATGTTAAAAATATGTCTCAGTGTGAACAATGGTGCAGGAATCCATGTTGTATTTACTCTTTATAGGTATTTCATGCGTTAAAAAGCATTGCATCGTGATATACTATCATGATAGATGATATGGGATCATGATACAATTTATGTATATACACTTTGTATTCGTTATCACGATAATTTCATTTAGACTGTTCGAAGTACTTCTAATATTTTTCAATTCGGATATCTATTATTAAAAAATATATTATCTTTATCACCCAACCGATTCATATTACATATACGAATACCAATATGTCGTCGAACGCTTGTTGTTATCAACGACACTGCAATATAGGTAAGAAAAATCAATATCAGCCAACAATGTTTGTCGGTAGCCATAGTGAATCCGACCCTTATTCTGCTATTGGCTTAACGCCTCTGTATGCGCCGTGGTAACAAGACTTCCTTGCGATCGCCTGATGGTGTAGTTTAATTGTAAGGAAAAAGAAAAGTTAATCATGAATCAAGAAGCTAAAAAAGTGGCTACTAACATATACGGTAGAGTGAATGTACCAAACAGTGAGAGGTGTCGCGTGAATTTTTGCACAGATTTGGAGAAGTCAGTTTTAATGAGCAACTTCGAGAGGCGCGGCTGGCATCAAGTCGGGCCTGATGACGAGTGGAACTTTTATTGGGCGTCGACACAAACTTGTCGAAATTTGTTCAGCGTCGAAAGCGGATATCGTATGAATGACAATCAAATGATAAATCACTTTCCGAACCACTACGAACTGTCTCGGAAGGATTTGCTAGTGAAAAATATTAAACGGTATAGAAAGGAATTGGAGCGAGACGGAAACCCTCTAGCTGAAAAGGCGGAGGTAATGCTCCACGGAGGACAAGTGGTAACTAGGTATGTCCATCTCGATTTCGTACCGGTAACATTTGTTTTACCGGCAGACTACAACATGTTCGTTGAAGAATACCGGAAATCCCCGCAGAGTACTTGGATAATGAAGCCCTGTGGAAAATCTCAAGGCACCGGAATTTTCCTTATAAATAAACTCTCTAAGCTCAAGAAGTGGTCGCGCGAGGCGAAAGCTCCTTTCCACCCGCAGCTGAGCAAGGAGAGCTACGTCATATCGCGGTACATCGATAATCCTTTATTAATTGGCGGCAAGAAATTCGATCTGCGATTATACGTATTAGTGACTTCTTTCCGTCCTCTCAAAGCGTATCTGTTCCAACTGGGGTTCTGTAGGTTTTGTACGGTGAAGTACGACACGAGCGTAACGGAACTCGACAACATGTACGTACACCTAACTAACGTGAGTGTACAGAAGCACGGAGGCGATTACAACAGCATTCACGGCGGGAAAATGAGCGTCCAGAATTTACGTTTGTATTTGGAAGGCGCAAAGGGCAGAGTGGTGACTGAAAAGCTGTTCGCCGCTATGCAGTGGCTCATTGTTCACTCGTTGAAAGCCGTCTCGTCGGTAATGGCTAACGACAGGCACTGCTTCGAATGCTACGGATACGATATCATAATAGACAATCAACTGAAGCCCTGGTTAGTTGAAGTGAACGCTTCCCCGTCGCTCACATCTACAACTGTGAACGATCGAATTTTGAAGTACAAACTCATTGATAATATTTTATCGGTTGTTTTGCCTCCCGAAGGAGTTCCAGATGTGCGTTGGAATAAGCAGCCTAGTTCGGAAGCTTTGGGTAATTTCGATTTGCTAATTGACGAAGAGCTCCTGGAGAAAGATGAACTAATTACGCCAAGTGGCCGATCGACTAAAAATAAGAGATAGGTAATAAATTGTCATGACGATTTAAAATGAGCTTTAATGGCGTTTAGAGGTATAGCAGGTACAAGATATTGTTAACAGAAATTGATTAAACATTTACCGCCTTATCCTTTTCAAACGTATTATATAAATTAGTGTAATTTGATTCTTTTGTTTATTACACGAGTATTTCTTGTCTAATATATCATTAAAAACAAAAATGTAGAATATTGTGTGACATAATAATTCATAGAATAGTAATTACTCATATAATTCAAGTATAAACTTAAAAGCAAGTCTGTTTAAACACAAACGTTCTAGTAAATTTGTTCAAATAAAATGAATTCATTTGAAAACAATTCTCAATAGCAAATTGCTCATCAACGGTACTTTGTTCGAAATAGTGCATCAAATAACTATGCGGTGGCAATTTTATTTTGCATGTTAATGTTTACAATCGGGGAAAAGTTACGCTCCACAGCAGCTATTCTATATGGAAATAGACAGTGAAAAGCCCAATGATTTGGAATTTTGTTTACCCGATAAAGCTATTGATTTATTAATGTAAAAATCCACAATATGTAGAAGTATGTTAGTAGGTATTATGTCAAATACGATCTGGGGTTTATATTCTATTTCAGTTTACAGCTATGCTATATAATTGTACTTATTCATATTATAAAAAATATACAGTAGTAATAGCAAACAGTTTTTGCAAAGCGTCAATTAAAATACGGTTATAACAAATTTTATTTAAAATGTTTACATAGCCTATAGCGTTTCTGATATTGTAGCGAATAAAAGCTTAATCGAAATCAAAACCAAATTGAGTTTTAAATTTATAGTATAGTAGATCATAAAAGTCGATTGAACAGAACAATTTTATCGTGCTTAACATTTTATGTACTATGTAAATATATGTATGCAGACTGGTAAGTTCATTAACCTTCCTTCGAAACGATTTACTTGAAATAGTAAATAAACTTGGACCTTCTAATATTCAAAAATAAAAAATATTTTTACATCCGAAATTTTACTGTAATAAGTTTAAAATAATTCCTTTAAATGTTTAGTAATACATGTTAAATAAAAAACACAAGCTCATGAATTAGACTCTTTTTATTTTCGGTTAATATTATCACGTAGGTATATCTTTGTAGTATGTATTCAATTGTAGTAGTGTAGTAGTGTAGTTTGTGAATTCAATTATTAAAATTTGATCATGCTTTGTTTAAAATTGTTGACTTAAGTTCAAAACTCGTCAAACAAAACGAACGGATCGAAAGCTATTAGCGCAGAGGCTGTGTAAAGTTAATTTCCGCACAGCTTTACTGATGCCTTTCATTTCATTCAGAATATTGAAACACATTTTATTTCATACTGTGCTTGCAGTGTATCACCGTGTAACAGAACAAATATGTCCCGCTTTCACTTTTACATACCTAAACAATTTAAAAAAAATTGTAATAATGAAAATTGCAAATGTCAGTCGTCTGAGTACCTACCACTGTTTTGCTCGCGTAACAATAAGGTAGAGTGATGATATGATAATAAGAATATTGACAGACTGCATTTATTATACACGATTTTAATATCAAAATCTTTAACTAGAAACATTGCAGTTGAAAAACAATGGTATAACGTTTCTTTGAAACTGTCTCTGTTAATACCTCGTTATTTCAGTTTTAATTTACTTCGCCTTACAATTTCGAACAATTTGAACTTCAGCCACAATGGGCGATAATGATAATCGTTTATACAGTTAAATGCCACAAAGTCATTTAAATAAAAATAATTCTTCACAGCGAATAGTTTCATTAAACGTTTACTTTGAATAAAAGGCAGACAACATTTTGCACCGTATTCGAATGTTTTATATTCATTTACCTTTACGAGTTAGGAGTTAAAATAAAAGTCGCTAAATACGGTGGGCGGGTGGAGCGGAAATTGCTATGAAAGACGTGCCTATGGATCGCAAATGGAATGCAACGGGTTTCTAACTCCGCCTATTATATGGACTTTGGTAAATAGATAAAAAATAATATTTTGAATATAGCGACTATTAATAATTTATTATAATAACAGATTGTAAACAAATTAAACAACACCATAATCACATTTTTGAAACATTCAGAAAGGTGTCATTCGGGTTGACTATAAAATTTTACTTATTCTTGTTTTTCTCAGTTTATTCGCTTTGTTTTCGTTTAAATTACAAACCCAAACTAAACATTGTTCAGGAAAAGTAACATTCAGTTAATTATTTACGTGAGAATACATTGCAATTTCTTGTTTGAGCGACGAGGTCGAGATGAACGGAAATTGTGATGCCACGCGCCTATGGTGAGGGAATTCGATAGCTTTTGAATTGGCTATTACAGCTTCAGTTAATAGATTATCGGAATGACACCCACTAAAATGTGCTCCTGTGGTTCGGATACCCAGCCAGAACAAATATTTGAGTGATAAGTGGGATGACCTATGGTTCTATTACTAATAAATATTACGTAACATCACGCCTGTATTCCCCGAAGGGGTAGGCAGAGGAGTGTAGTACACCCCCACATTTCACCAGTATATAATAAATAACCAAAATTGTATAGCATACTCGTATATATAAGCAATGGTCGCTGTACAGAAAATCTTATTTTGTGTTCCCTAATATGTAGACGGTATTAGAGAAGAACAGTTTGAAACAAAAGGACAGACATGTAGAGGGCGAAGGAATATAACGGTCTTATCTGTTATTCATCGGTTAGCGAAACCGATATTGTGTGAATCCGACGGGACTTGTAGCTTGAATTAATGTGTTAGCAGTTTGTTATCAAATAGAGCAATGTTGCCAAAACATTAATTCTGTTTACGATCTGGTTATTTTGTACTAGGAATTAGCTCACTTTTAGATGTTGTTATTTTTTATTGTTAATATGAGCAAATACTCGTACATACGAGTAGGTATAGTCAACTAAAGATTCGATGGTGCTATATTACAATGTGGGTACAAATATAAAAACGCAAATATTTTTATATTTGGATACAAGATAATGCATTTTTTTGTTAATTTACATTAGATGGAAATAATAATGCGTAAACCTATGTTCTAAAATATAATAGTTATACATTACATACCTAATAATAAAAAATCACACATAATTTTTTACTATACTGTATTTGGCTCAATTTTGGCATTAATCATTGAATATATTAGCGACCTAATTGGCGATGATCCAAAATGAAAGATTTGGTCATGAATAGATGACTACTAAGCTGCTTTTCCGTTGCGCTCAAGTGGCAGTTAATATGGTAAATTGCTTACACAATGCGCAAACAGCAAGAATTCGCGTTAAGAATATATGAAAATACGTGTGGTGCGAATGCTTGTAAATGTAAACTTTTGAGACGTATAGTTTTGTACCATTGAATTTACTGCTTTTAACTAAATTTCTACATGTTTTGACTACAATGTGCTCTTGAAGTTTGTTATTTGTCAGATGGTGTTCGTGAAAGTATTTCATAGTATAAACAATGACTGCCAACCGTCACCAAACGTGTACTGTCCGACCATACACACGAAGTCCACAAATACATTTGCATTTCTATCAGATAATACTAGCAATTGTTTTTCCACTTATGAGCTTCTCGTGTTTTTCGAGTCGGATCAAAAAAATTACAGCACCGTTTTTAGCTGCTGCCTAATAAAGGTTCTCGAGTGTTCCTTACAGGAAATATTCCATGCACGAAAAACGAAACAGGTAATTTCGGAAACTAAACACTGTCACTGATATAGTCTAAATCGTACGTAAACGTACGTGAGCAAAATGAACTCACCTTGGGAACGAATATAAGCGCCATGCTGAGGAAGCAGCAGAACACAATGGCCAAGGACACGAATGCGAAGGCGGCGTCCTGCTGGCTCGCGATGACGAAGGTAACTGGCGCCGTGATCAAGCACAGCACCACCACGTTGTAGATGCTCATGCCGACGTAGCGCGAGTCGTTGATCTGCCGCACCTTCACGGATCGCGTCTCGTATGCCAGGAACAACCCGAAGATCAGAACCAGGCCCTTGTAACCGTACATCACCCCTGCAAGTGAAGGCCGCTGTTAGCGTGGACAATTACATCCCTCGGACCCAAACTCAAATTGTATTTGCAATAATTGTCCTGTAGAACTAGGTGTAGCGATGAAACTGCGACGGGAATACTCGAACGTTAGTTCTATCATCAACATTTTCCAGCTCTAAACACTTAACTTTATATCCTATTGAATCGATGTTAATACAGACTAATTAGCGCTGGAAATATGTATGTCAGAATCGCAATAGGTATATTTAAAAAACTAAAAAAGGCCCTCGGTAGGTTTATTATAAGAATTGTAAGTCCAATAGTAGTACCTAATGAAATATAAAACAGAACAGACGTTATATATCATCATTCATCCCCGTCTCGTTTATTTCCTGTTATAAGAGGATTCGAAATAACTATTGTAGGTATTGATAAAAATCCTTGAAAACTCAAAGGAACGTGTCTCTTGTATCTACAAATACATCAGACCGATTTGTTTGACACTCGTGGAGCTTTGAAAACCTAGATTGTTCCGTGCCACAAAAGTGTCACGGCTTTCACACGAAGAATTACGTGTGGCTTTTTATGTTAAACGAGTAGGCGCATACTCGTTGGCTTATTTGGTATGTTTGACAAGTATTATACGTATAAGTGTTTGATATTATTGATACGAACAGACGGTTATTACAGTGTTTCAAAAGATGATGCAATAAATCAAATACGGACTTTCATAACTCAACCACGTTGTGATTAAATAATATATGCAAGTTTACCGTTTTAAAGAGGTCGTATTAAATGGTGCACGTTAACATTTTATTTCAATTAAAATGACTTAATTTTAAAAGCGAATGAAGGACGTCCGACGATTTCAATGAAGAAACAGATGTTATCGACAACTTTTAAAGTTTAAATTTTAGCTTGCAGAAGTTACGGTCGCAAATGAGACGCGCCGGCGTTTGTGGGAGCATTAATAAAATGTTCTTTAGTGTTTATAAAATAAATTACCTAATGTTGGAACTCATTTTTTGTAATTACCTCTGCGCCTCAACGGAGACGTGATTCATATTTTTTTCTCAAATCATAGGAGAGTGGTTTCATAACTTTTTTATTTCTCGTCGCTAAAGATATCTTAGCGACCCAAGTTGGTCGCGATGCTAATAAAGATTTATTAGAACAATTTGTAAAGGATGAAATTATGCTATTTTTTTCGTCTTCTAACAAAGTGTATTAAATCAAAAATAAAGTTATAAAAAGTGAAACCAATTTAAAAGTATCATTTTGCGTAAATTTCGTCTATGCTGAACTTACTTATAATTTTAATTGCTAGAATATTGAGTCTACACTGACGATGTAGGATTAGGGATCATGCGTTTAGCCCTTTTTATATCCAGTACAGCAGATAGGTGCTCGCACTAATGTAATTCCCTACGGTGTTATCGGGCATGACTCTAATTTAGATGTAGCTCGTAACAAGATGGCCGTGTTGCGGATTCTGTTGGACCGTTGATATTCATTCGTGTCACAGATGTATTTCGTGGCGAATGTGGTAACATGCGGTACAGGTAATCAACTCCTAGCAGTTTACAGCGTATTTGGGAATGTAGACCACCATGTACATAACATATTACATCTAATATATAAAATTCTCGTGTCACAGTTTTCGTTGCCATACTCCTTCGAAACGACTTGACCGATTCTCATGAAATTTTGTCAGCATATTGAGTAGGTCTGAGAATCGGCCAACATCTATTTTTCATACCCCTTAGTCATAAGGGTTGTCCACCCTTAACATTGTTTGTTAGGCGGTACGAAGTTCGCGGGGTCAGCTAGTATTTATATGTATTAGTGCTCAGTTCCATAATATAGAAGCGAAGTGTCTTAGTAACAAGCTTGCTAAAAGCGGCCCTGGTGCCTATTGATTTCTAAATCAAGGTCGACTTTGGGAATTATACTTGTTTTCCAGATATTTGAATGTGTCCAGTGTTCCAGTGTTTGTTCACAAAAGGAAACCGATTTAAGTCCATGTCTATTACTTTACTTTTCGTAATATTAATTTGAGGAAGAACTTCGACAATGCGGTATTAGGTTTTGTTATTAGTTTTTTAGTACCGAAGTAACTTCGGCAGCAAGATATAGGCTACTTCCGTAGGAGTTTGAGTGATGAATGGTATAAAGTTAGAAATTGATAAAAATCTGTTCACTGCTTAAACTTTTGCATAGAAAATATATAATGTAAAATTTAATAGGTATACTTCATTCAAAATTTAAAACTTAGTTTTAACTTCATTGGACTACACAAGAGTATTATAAAATGTGTGCTGATGTTTGAAGCACGAAAGTAAATTTGCTATTTAATATAAGTAAATGGAATGAGGCTATATAAATGAGGTATTTAGTTTTAAAAAATTCACTCGGATATTCTAAACCTCCATTGAGAGATGTATGAGTTGGCAAATATAATGCAGCAGCAAATATCATAGGATAGCTGAATTCGTATTTTTCGTATTCAATACTAAAAATAAATGGACAAGCAATAAATTGTGATTCCAATCATATTGCATATTTGTTACGGGCTATGTGGTACACGAACGTATAAAGTAACATATGTAGCGGAAAATAAACAGTTATGTGACGTAGATAAAGAGTATTCTCTTATTAAACGAAACCTAATTGAATGGCTCGGTAACATAGACCCTGTTTGTTGATAATTACGATAACATCTTGCGCAATATCTTGAGATAACTTGACACACGTCCGCCTAATTCCAAATTAGGCAGAGCCTGTGTTATGTTCCGGCCACGTGTTAAAGTACGTAAATTTGTAAAGATAGATCGATATAGATAATTTCACAGTCAGCCATAGAACAACGGGACGTGTTTATCACACAAATATTGTACTGGATGGGAATCAAACTCACAATAAGTATTGCTAGACGATATTAATCGACAATTACCTAGTTTGTTACGGTTTGTAAATCAATTGGAAGTATTCGTTAAATTATTGTGGTACTAGTAGTACACATAGTTACTGGCAACAGCAGACCACAGATTCAATTAGTGCTTCTGTCTCGCAACACAATTTTTATCTCAATTTTAGAAGTTTTTGACGAATCGTTATCGGGTGTAAATTTTTACAGTTTGCATCAATGTTATAAATTGAAATTTTGAAAATCCGTTGATAGATGAGCGTCCGTATCCCAAATAGACGGAACGAACGGCCGTCTGACGTTCGTCTTCTATTGAAGTGTCGATGATTAAACTAATGGATTTGTGGTATCTCCTGCTTCTGCGGTTGATTGAAATTTAGGTAACAGTGTATACCGGGGATCTATAGTTACATATAGATATATATCCAGTGAGTACTGAGAGTATAGCCAGGGATTATTGTCTCGGTCTTTGGGATGATTACGTTTGTACGTTATCAACGTCTAGCGATTTTAATAATAATAATGTTCACAATCCTACATACGGCGTTCCGGTTCCAAATTAAGTGATAAAACATCTGTGTTACGGTAAACGGATAGCCGATAAACATACGCATATAAGTACACATGTGAACAAATGGATCGAATTCACGTTCGTAATAGCAGTGGGCGTTTGAAAGGAGCCGAGTACCGACCGAGCCACACGGTGTTGTGTTCGCTCTCGCAGTGCTCCAGCTGCGGCCGGATGTGCACGTCGTCGTGGTGGTGGCGCGGCGCCTCCAGCGCGAACACCTCCACGCGGCGCTGCAGCGGGTCGCGCGCCTGCCACGCCGCCAGCAGCGCCACGTCCAGCACCAGCAGCCCGCCCACCATCGTGTACAGCTTCCACCCGTGCATTCGGTTCTGGACAATTCATGCTGCACAATATCTCGGCACGACTACACACATGATCGCCTCGGTTCAAATTATACTGAGCCGTTGCTATTATCATAACCGGGCAGCTGATAAGCTGCATATGTATATAAATTTAGATAGTTAATACACTTTAGGGCAATAAATAGTCAAGACAAATATTGCTTTAAAAAATTCTTCACGGACTATCTTTCTGAGTGTCACAAAGTTTGCTGATCTAAAAATGTTATAGAACAAGCGGAGATAGCATTGAATACGTGTTTACGTATTCTGCAAATAGCATGTCCAATTATTCCTATTTCGAATATGTTGATCCAGTTTTGCACTGTTATTGTCTAAAACACTCTGCCCCTAAATGATCTCTCACCCTGTGGCGTGGCTTTCATCTCTGCATACGCTTCTAAACAACACAACTCACATGAGTTACGCGGCGCGGATATTGTTTCCACGATTTATGCACACCGAACAACGTTCCAAATAGGAAACGCGAATGAGACGCTTCTGTTTTCGAGACAAGATAAATGAAATGCTTAAAGTAATCGGTGTGTATGCAAACGAGGAGAGATCCCAGTAATACCCAAGGGATGAGTGTTGTGAAGCAATAAATCATATTTTATAATTTCGCCACACGGCGATTCTCTCGGGAATATCACGAGGGAAAATGGAAACAGAAAGAATCAGCGTTGCCGCACTTCGTGAGAAATGAAGAATATAGTTGAGTAGTTACCTTCGTTTCCGGTTTGGGTTTGGTCGTGTGCCTGTGCACGCGCCACACCTTGGTGAACATGGCGCCGTACGCCATGGAGAAGCCGGTGGCGAGCAGCCAGGCGCGCGCCGCGCACAGTGCCGGGAAGTGGCGCGGCGGCACCCAGCGCCCGTCCACGCCCAGCACCACGGCGGCGCCGAAGCACACGCAGCAGCCGCAAAGCATCACAGTGTTGCAGGCCGGGTGCGACCACTGGATCACGCTGCCGTAAACCTCGTTTTATGTAGCGCGGCAACGTAGCCGGAATATGTTTACGGGCGCGGCTACCGGACTTTAACGACTGCTATGATATTCACCGGCAATAAAACGAACGTTCGCGGTTTTCAGATATCGACAGACATGCTGCGCCACTCGATGTTATGTAATCTGTGAAGCTATAATTTCGCAGACGTAACGGCCGGATTTTTCATTTGCAGCTCAAACCGCCACTCGTATTGTTTTACTACGGGAGCG